>VZRE01010278.1:0-15627 GCA_013396775.1 Cephalopterus ornatus | reverse complement strand
AACAATGCCCCCTGCCGGCCAGCACAGAGTACTGCAGGCTCTGCTCCGCCAGCGATCCAACAGCGTCCCCTGCCAGCCAGCACAGAGCACTGCAGGCTCTAATCCTCCAGCGATCCAACAGCGCCCCCTGCCGGCCAGCACAGAGCACTGCAGGTTCTGCTCCACCAGCGATCCAACAGCGCCCCCTGCTGACTGTGGTTATATTTGGGCCAAAAGCACAAACTGAACTGTTTACCTTTTTTTTTTTAAGGGAATTTTTTTTTGGGGGGGTATAGGATTATTGTTTGGTGGGGTCTGTTTTTTTTTTCTTTTTGTTTTGTTGTTGTTGTTGTTTTGCCAGTACAAATAGATCTTTTAATAAAGGGCTGTTATTTTTCTTTTCTCCACACCTTCTCAATTGGAGCCTCTTAATTTCAGACTTACAATTGCTTAGAGGGAGGAGTTTTTTGTTTGGTCTTTTCCTCATAACTCATCCTCCTTAGCAAAACACTTCTGTCTCATTAAACCGAGACACACTTAAAGCCAGCAGAGCAACTAAAGGAGATTGTATTGTCCCTTCTCATCCCTACTCAGCCATTTCTGCCTCTACATTATCTCCTTCCTTGTGTTGAATTCTAGCCCCAAGCCATCCAGCTGCATTCAGCTCTGCCTTTTGCTGGCTGTGATCAAGAGAGTGACACAGGTAAACCACAGGTTACCCCAGACCACCTTCAGACCACCTGAAGTAACCAGCTAGTGACAGCTTTTGTGTCCTTTCTTCTGGCTGCCAGGTCTTTCTTCCCAGGTGCTCCAGGCTGTCTGTGTCTTGCTGTGGCACCTGGTGTCACTTCTCCTTGTGCTGCAGGGACTTAGAGCATCCAGAGGGGGGCCTTATTTCTTTTCTTAAGATGGTTTGAAAAGGACTTGATCTGAAAAATAGAAAAGAAAATGGGTTTTATTACCTTTCCACCCAAATAAGTCCTGGAGTTCACTAATGCAGAGATACTTAAAAAAACTGTGCTCTTTCTCTTTTCTGGAGAAAGATGATGCAGTTCTCCAAGAAGAGAGAAATAAAATCACCAGTATCAGCTACACAGAGACTGGGCAAGCACCTTGAAACTCCCTTCAAGCTCTGGCAGTGCACCCTTCTGACCAGGGTCTGGGTGCAGCTGAGAGTAGGGGGATGGGTGGACCGTTATCCCCATTAAATCATTTCAATCCACCTGTAAGTACCAGACCCTATACAGTGAAGAAAATCTAGAGTTTCAAGAGTTCATCCAATTCAGAGCACATTTTTTCTGAAAGTTCTCTTCTAGAAATATAACCTGAGTTTTCTACCGAGGTCACGTTGACTCTGGGGACACGAGACCTGTGCATCACGTTTTCAGGTGGCTGCTGCCCATCACTGTTTTTTAATTCAGTAGACAGTGGAAATGCCAGGGCTTCTCATCAGCCATATGTACATGACCCTTGGAAAGCAGCAGCATGATCTCTTCCACACCATTACTTTTTATTGCATTCACTGTTATATCTCTGTGAAACAGGGAGACAAAATACCCACAGAGCTATTTTCATTCTTTGACAGAACAAGTCTGTTGAGCTTCGTGTGTGTAACGTGAAGAACATCAGTCATTTAGAGCTAAACTGCAGTCGAAAAGGTCACAGTCACTGTGACAGAGTAAATGAAATGTTTAATTCAAATAGAATATCAGTTACAGTTGCAGTGGTGCTCAGAGTCACTTGTGTTTTCTTTTCTTTTCCCTGAAGCTCAACAGAGTATGATTCAGCATCAGCCATTGGCACCCTTGTGTTACAGAGTCCTTCCAGAAGGTACTTAGTTTTTATTTTAGACGTCCTATAAACTGAATAGCGGGTTGTGTCTGCAGAACCCTGCCTTCTCTCCATGGATTGCACAGGAAGAGAACTGAGAGAAAGTGGGATGTATTTTCATTTTTTGTATATGTAGTAGCATGAGTCACAGAGCCAGTTTTGGATTTTTTTTTAACTTTTTAGTGAAGACTAGGTTCTTTGGAAAATGTGAATTTTTTAAAAAAGATTTTTTTGCACATGTTGCTTATGGAGAATAAAACAGTTTTGGCTGGAGACATTGTCCCTGTCCTTCATCGGCTGGGCTCTGCTCAAGGCTCTGGCCAGCACAGCTGGAGACGAGTCTAGCTCGGCTCCCGCTGCCCCAGCAGGTACTCTGGGCTGGACTTGAGGCTTATATGGACATGGGCACTTAAGCCTCTATCTTTATTGTAAAGATTTCACTCTATCACAGCAAAATTCAGCAGCAGCCACCCTGTGTATTCATGTGGTTGCCCATGACCTGTCCCAGCTATGGCCACATTCTGCATTCAAGTTGGACCTAACTGCTAAGGCTTCATCTCACTTCTCATCCCAGCAAAACACATCATTCTAATATGTTAAACACCAGCTAACACCAACAGGACACACTGTCTTCTTGGAAATGTATCAACTGTATCATGACCATCAGCCTGACAGAGGACACCTGGGAAGGCTCAGCAGCACTAGTGCTTTCTTGGCTTGCCAGAGCTTTTACTTAAATGGGAACTGGAAGAGCGTGAGTGTAAGAGGGAGATGTTCCCTTGGACCAGGCAAAGTTCACTGCCCTGGCCTTTGCTGTGGGCTTAGTGACTGGCCAAGCTGCTTCGTGTCTGTGGCTGATGCAGAGTCCACAGGCAAATGAAAATTACGCCCAAAGGTGGGTCACCAAGGAAAAATGCCCAATATCCCAATTTCATATATGAATCAGGGGATGGTGAAGAAGAGATTGATGCAGTTGTCCATGTGACATTTAGTAGTGCCTTATAAAGCATCCAGAGCAGTGCTGTCTCATTTGGAGCTGGTGTGGCTCTCTCGGCTCTTGTTGGTGTGGGTAGTGCCCACTCTGGTTAAGTCACTTGCAGGTGCTACAGCCTTTGCTCTGTCTCTGCACAGGCTCTGCTGGTGGAGCTGACCTGTGCTATGTTGTGTTCACCAAGGGCTCAGGGAATGTAAACATGCTGTGACTCATCTGAGCCACATGAGCATCTCCATGAGCCCTGGATATAAGGCCACGAGTTTCATCGAACTGCCCAAGCCTGAAGTTTGCTGCCTAAATCTGCAATCAAGCATGTGAGTGCACAGCCTGCAGTCCGGAGCCCAGTTCAAGAGGAGTATCCATGAATAGAGCAGAAAGAAGGGCTCTCCTTCCTTGGGCTCCCTAATTTTTCTCAAATTGACTTTGCAGCTCAATATAAACCTCTGTGATTTTAACACTGGCTGCTTATCCATGCTTCTCGTTTTTGACATGCTGAGGCTGTACATTTCCTGGAAATAAAATGACTGAGGAAAGCAGAGCTGCAGAAGGAATTTGAAGGTTTAGTGATTCGCACACAAAAAGCCCTCTTCTCCCAGGCATGCCTGCCAAGTTCCCATTTTCAACCTCGGATGCCTTTACTATTAAATTACAGCCACTGAAGCGGATCCTGAATTGGTGCTCCCAAGGACAACAGCAGTTGCTTTGCTGAATGGCAGGAGTCCTAATAGCAGCCTCAGCAATCACAGGAACAGCAAGATTTCTCTGTTGTCTCTTTGTGGATATCATCTTGATTTAGACACCAAATGTCACTACCTTGGAGGGTTCTGTGTTTGGTGTTTCTCCCTGCTAATGTACTCATGAAATCAGTTCCTTTCCTTTCTCTTCATGTTACACCTATTTCACAGCTTCCCAGTTATAAATAGATTTTGTGTGACTTTTTTACAGGGTGCTTATTGGCTCAAGTGTAAAAAGAGCTCTGGTGCAATTGTGAATGTTTCCTGTGTGTTTGTGTTGGACCCCTCAGAGCAGAGAATTTGGGTAAAGAAAGGGCTCAGATAATGAACCTGCAGTTTGGTAGTGTGTAAGGAGCCAGAGAGATCTTGTAATTAAACAGCACAGGGAAATCATCTGAACAGAACTGGAGAGCTCTTGGAGCAGGACAGGCTGGTGGGAGCTGCCTGGAGCCTCTGCAATGCAGTGAGCTGCGGCTCTGCCTCTGAAAATCCCATCCCTGGAGCTCACAGGTGGCCTTCTGACATCAGCCCTTATTACTGCTCACCATGGTTTTCCCAGCCAAGATCAAACTTTATTGGGGTCACTTGTAATTCTATCCCATCTATTCCTTCTTGCTTTGACAGGGCTGGAGGAAGGCTGAAATAATTTCTTATGTGAAATATGACCTGTTGTCTATGAACTCCTGTGTTCCTGTGGGGTATCTCCTGATCAGCAGCATCTGATCAGTGCAAACACTTATGAAAGTCCCTAAATGATGTTTGGTAGCTGCCCCTCATTTTTCTGAGCATCTCTATCTCTGCATACTGTTGGGACACGCTCATTGCCACAGCACCTCTGCCCTGCAATGAAACAGATGCTGCTACAGCACATCTTCGTAGTTAACTAAACTTTTTTTTGTCAGGTTCCTGTGCATACCTGCAGCTGTCTGTTAGAGGGGAGGATCTGTAGGATTTTCATCCATAAATACAAAGCAAGATAAATGTAAATTCTTCTTTGTGTTACTTACACTTGGAAATATTAATAATTCTGCTGTTCTAACATGAGCAAAAAATGGACTGCCTGCAAATCACAGCTAGAAATAGAGCTGCAAGATGTGCACTGGGAGAAAAGCCATGTTATGTGCTCACATGGTAAATATATTTGAGAGAAGTTCATTACCTGTCATTCAACCCCTTTTAGCTGCTGTCCCAGAGGAATTATACAGGTCCTTCCTGTCAATTCTGACCATCTGCAGCAGCATCACAGCCTCTAGCTCATGTTCCACCCCCTGGTACTTGCTTTTATTGTCATGATTTTTATGAAAAGCCCTGAATAGCAGTCATATTGGATTGCTTGGACAACTGCACACAGGATTGGGACAAGCCAGACTCTGCCACTTCTCATCTGGGTGGTCGTAAGCAGTTTTTATGTGTTTGGTTACCTCAGAAGGTATTACATCCTTAGGTAAGTGTTTTGAGTTACAGTGGTATAAATGGGGAAAAAACAGGAATTGGATAAATTCATAGAATTATAGAATATTTTGGCCTGGAAGGGACCTTTAAAAGCTTTCTGGTTCCAACCCTCCTGCAATGAGCAGGGACATCTTCAACTATATCATGTTGCTCAGAGCCCTGTCCAACCTGACCCTGAATGTTTCCAGGGATGGGGCTTCTACAGCCTCCTGGACAACCTGTGCCAGTGATCTACCAACCTCATTGTAAAAAATCTCTTCCTTATATCTAGTCTGAACCTTCCTGTTTTTAAGTTAAAATCATTATTTCTTGTCCTAACACAACAGGCCCTGCTAAAATATATGTCCCCATCTTTCTTATAAGCCTCCTTTAAGTATTGAAAATTGTGAGTTGTTGTTGTTAAACTGTAGGTTGTACATAAACAAATGCAAAACTATCTTTGCATCAAAGCTAGATCAAGTGTTGAGTAAAGTACATTATGAGTAGCAGCAATGTGGGAATCAGAAGAATTCCATCTGTGGAGTATGTGTGTCACCAGTCCTCATGAAAATCTTTCTCAGGAAATTCTCTGTCTCAGTAGAAGGCCAGAGCTCTGTCACTGTGTTTTATCTAGTAAAAAAGGTGCAAGTGCTGAACCCAGAGCTTTGAAACTGTCTGTGAATCTAGCTTAAAGATTTAGGGAAACAAGTCTAGTAGATAGCATTTTTGCATCTCCAATAATAAATCCATAGTTCTTTATGGCAACAGACTGTAGGTGTGGCATTATCTTAGTTCTGTTGTGCAAAATGCCAGGCTTTTGTAAATTTACATACTTTGCTTCCTTAGAGCAGGAACTTTGCTGTGTACCCAGGTAAGACCTATCTTCAGGGTGACATTCAATGACACTGCTCAGAGCCTTCAGCCACACATCACCTGAAAACAGTTCTGGGTTTGCTTAAAAAAACATTCTTTGTACTTTCCTTAAGAAAATGACACATTTCAGAGGTTTTTTTAATCGCAGATTGGTATTTACCTGCCTTAATGTTCCTAATGAAATGGAGGTCCTACTTTTGCTAGATCCTTTGAGCCCATTTATTTCCAGTGACAATGTCACTTCATCTGGTGAGCGTAGACTCAACCGTCTAACTTTTGGATGCCAAAAAAAGGGCAGAACACCATCACATTCTACACCAGGGAGACTGATGGGCAAAGTACCATTTCCAAAATGGGAAATTGAGTCCCAGTAAGGAATTTACTTTGAGGCTGGATTTGTGTGGGCATTGCTCAGATATGAGAGTAGGGCAAGGTATAAACCCTGAAATAGTCACTAGGGATGAAAACATCTGTATATACTAGATAAGAAAATTTATTCATTACTAGGCAGCAACTTTCCAGCAGATTATCAACCTAGCATCTGACAGAGCAGAATGAGCTATCATACTAATAGGAACATGTCATAAATATTATTGCTTTGAGAATGTTGCCTGCTTTTTCCAAATCCTTTCAACTTTCTCTCCAGTTTCTCTCCAGTCATTGTCAGTGGTAGACCTGGATGGAAAACAGTGGGTTTTGTTGTTGTTCTCTAGGAAATAATGACTTCTCTGTCATTATTTTCAATTCTAAACAAAAACTTAGAGCCATCATGGTGAAATTTCCCATTGAGTGAAAGCTCAGATAATTTCAGTCAAAACCAACAAAAACATTTAATTGTGATAATGCCATGTATTATAAAAAAGCTTCCTACAATGCACAGTATCTAATTTATTAAATAAAATTGAGACAAAAATACAAAAAGCATTTTGGCACTGTCAGAACAAGCCAGCTGGACTTTTTCCTCTGAAAAATGCAATCAAATTGTACTCTCAAAATTTAATATAACTGCATTTTCCAAATGAAAAACTGATCCATCAGCTGGATTTAACTCAAGGAGTCTGATCCTGACAGTAGGTATATGTAACGGTTTGGATTCGACTTTCCTGCCGAATGCTCAAACCTTACAGTTTGCAGCCTTTCCTCCCCCCACCCCCCTGTATGAACACAAGGGAAAGGGAGAAGGGAAAGCTACTGAAACACTGAAATGACCAGATCAAAGCTGTACAAAAATATACACATGTATTTACACTTATATACAATTAGAATATTATGTACACAGGAGAAGGGACCCCGAACACCTCCCCCTGCCCCGAAGGGAAAAGGGAGAGGTAAAAAAAACCAAACCAGATATACACAATCAAACCCCAGGAGTAACCAATAAAGAACTAACAAAAGAAAATCTTATTACTCTCCTCAAGATATCAGAATTGCACTAAGTGACTGCCAGCACTCTCCGCTTCCCAAGGTCCACAAGGCCTCACTGGGCCTCACTCCTCCACACGAGCAGAGCCGATAGCAGAGAACCTGCTCCCGGATCCACCAGAAAGGAAACAGAGCAAGAGGCTTCTCCCCCTTCTTATTTATACCCTGGTTTACGTAAAAAATCACATGGAATACTGGGAAGATGATTACTTCCTCAGTTACAACCTGGTTACCAAGGAAGGTCTAAAATCAAAGCCACTACATTTTACTAAAAATTGACAGCAATCTAACTGGGTTAGAGTTGCAGAGCTTTGGTCAAATTCCTTCTCTAGCTTAAATTTTTGAAAAATAATCTCTGGGACAGGGCCCTGGCTGATAGAAGACAGCAACCAGCCTGACTTCTTTGAGCCCTGTGGGGGTAAAGCCAGATTAGAGCCACCTATTTCCTCAGCTTTAGCTCATGGACCAGAGAACAGGAGTGTGCTGATCCACAAGAGCTGTGTTGGTGTCCCACAGCAAACATCTTGCCATAATATGTCACTTATCTAAACTGCAGCATGAGGATGGCAGAAATCAGATTTCTTCTATTACTTGTGGAAAAGAGGAATGGAAATAAATAATTTACTCAGCAAAGCATCTCCTTTCTTGGAGTACTCTTGCAGTGATCTTTTCGTTCCCCAAATCCGATATGGTTTAAATCCTTTGCTTGCTTGGTTGTATCCTCTTTTCTGCCTGACATTTTTGACAAGCCAAAGTAATTCTTAGAGTGATGTTTTCCCCTTTAAATGGTACAATCTGGTTTTACACTTAGTCATACTTTCAGACCTAACATAGATTTCTCTTTTTGTCACATTTTAGAGAAAGCATAGCACAAAAAATAATAAAGCCTTTCCATTAATTCTACCACATTTTCTGCTCTCCATCTTCTCTCTCTGAAGTAGGATTGATCCTCCCCTGCCCAGTATGCATAATGAGCTCAATTCTCCTGCATCTCCACTCAGCAAGTTCCTCCTACAAAGAGACCGCAGGTCAGTGTCCTTGTGTTGTTAATCCATTGAACTAACAACTGAAACCTGGGAGGATTTTTGCCCAATTATAAATGAGCAAGTTATTAATGATTAAAGTTACCCAAGCATGACTTTGTATTCCTGTCTTCAACCCCACTCCCTTTTGAACAGTGTCATCATCAGATAAAGAAAAACCTCGATATTGAAATGTTCTTGTACTCACAGACTTGGGCAGTAAGTTAGCAAAAAAATCTAATGCTTACTGACTCTCTGTTATGTAGAAGTTGAATTGTTTTTAGAGAAACTTGGTACCTGATAAATGAACCTCACCTAAGATGAATCCAAAGCCTTGACTTGTTATTTTCCAGCATGCTGTTAGAAACAAAGAGAAAATGAAACTCGTATCCTCAGAGGTGGATAAGCACACCAAGGTCAAGGGGTTTACACTGCATTTCTCACCTAAAAAATATTATTACTGTTCACCGAACTGCTCTAGACATCTTCTTACAGCAATCAGACCAACCCTCTGTAAGTGGGGGTCATTCCCAGTGTGATATGCTCCCCAACCCCTGAGCATGGTACACTGACCAGAAGGACACACCATCAGAGGCCTGCTGTTTTGCTAATCTGCTCAGGCATTTCATGGGTTTTTCTGCTCTCACAAAGCTTTAGCAGCTTCACAGGCATTTTAGCTATCATTTAAGCATATGGTCTTATTTCACGGTGAATTAAATTTTAGGTTCTTCCAGCAGAAGGAAAGCAGCAATCATATAAGATTTCCCTACAGCTATTCCAGGCATGTAATAGCTGAAATGCACTTGAAAGAAGAGGACTTGGTCAATGCGAGAAATTTTAACACACCTTTATCTAAGTTACAAAGTTGTTCTGTGGACTCCCCAGGTAATCAAGGGAAAGAGCATCCTGAGAGCAATTCAGAGCAGGAACCTAAATTGGACTAAATTTCAAACGTCCATCCTTCTTTTTCTTCCCTCCTACTGGCATTCCACTTTCCCAGCCTAACTCTGAATTGAGATTCTTCCTGTCAACATTTATTTCTTGAGTGTAACTCACTGCAGCTTTTTCTCACCACTGTCCATAACCCTGGGCAGATGAAGGGCTCATGATGCAAATTTTTTTTTTTTTTTGAGGGATCTGTCTATTGTGAGTAAAAATATTATGTAAAGCAACTTAAAGACAGATGAATCACTACCAACCAGCACTCCGGCTATACATATCTTCCTGTTTTTGTTCAAGTGAGAGCGTGGGCATAAGTAGCACAGAGTTTCTTATTGCTTGTTTGTAGTTGTAGGGTCTGAAAGGATTTTCATGAAATCTTCCAACATCCTGAAGGGAGTCCTGGTGTTTCATTTGTGTTGCAGAAATAAAAATCAACACCAAGCATAAATATCTTATACTGGATTTTACCTGTGTCCCATCAAAGTCTGGCCAAGCCAAGCAAAACAAAGCAGAACTGCAGGGAAGCATCTGCCATTTCCTCCTTACTCTGATGTGTCCCATAAGAAAATCTGATGAGTAACTTCTGCAAAATGTTGTTTGAAATACAGCATTTTAATGAAATGCCATAGAAAGTGGTAGAAGTGATACTTAATGCACAGATCTCTTTTGTTCTATTATGCATTGATGAGGGAATTTGCATGATCATTAGGGGATGACTGAAGTTTGGAATCTTTTTAATGAATATTACATTCTCGTCTATTAAAGGGAAGAATGACAGTAAATTCTTCTTGTAGCAACTTTCTGCCATCTGTGTAACTTTCCCCTAGAGCATCACTAGGAATCAAGTCAAAGGAGGCACCTAAGCAGTGCAAAGGAAAGAATTTCAGCAAAGTAAGACCTAACCAGGTTTCCATGCAGCTGGTACCTTCTCTCTGTGGAAGTTTAACTTTTCTTTATTCTTTTTTTCATTTTGCAAACTGACCTATGGTCCATAAAGTTCAACTGACCTGTCTTCATACTCTTTTTCTATGAAGTTTATGAAATATTATCAGACATACAAACTTCTTTTATTATATTCACTGAAGTGTATTTGTCAGAAAAGTTGGCATGAATAAGCAGGTTAAAAAATACAGTCAGTTTCTTTGACTCTACAATTTTCAGGTATTCTCATAGTTTAATTAAAGGAAGGTCAGGTACTACTTGCCTAGTTTTCAAGAGTATAGGTATATATTCAACCAGAATGTCATGTTATGAAAGAAACACACCTTTCTCTTTTCTTAACTGAATATATATTTTGAAGAGAGAAGTCTTGATTAAGAGGGGTCTGAGCAACAAGTACTTAATCATGTACTTAATCAGCTAGCATGTACTAACTAGAATTGTTTAGAAAACCTTTCCCTCCCCTTTAATTATTTTGAATCCTGAAATCAGTGTAATTTATTCTCAGAAAGCTTCTGAAAACAACAGAAGGTGTGATTTGCTCAAACTCACCATAATCAAATCTGATTAATTTATATATTTCGTTATACTTGTCTCTCACTTTTTATTGAGAAACTACATACATTGTAAGACATTTCTGCAACAAAGCATAATAAGAAAAGTAATCTTTGTATCATCAACACAGCAACATGCTAGTAAAAGTTGAACCACAAAGGCATTGAACATTATATTTGTGCTGAACATAGATTGCAAACAAAAAGTTTTCTCTGTGGAAATGTGGATGTTTTCTAAGTAATTTATCTGCAAAACAAATGGAATTGCTCTGTTTTCAATTATTTCAGCTGGCAGTTTAATTAATTCTTCAATTTATTTTCAAACTTCAGCCTCCAGCCAGTTGATATTGTTGTTAAGGAATGACCTGCTATTTTTTTCAAAATCATGCTATTATCTGATATCTTTCTCTTACAGACACTTCTAACCACTCTGCAATGTTCTCTGGCTTTCAAAAGCTAAGTTCACCTCCTTTGATTTTCTCTCTTCAGGTCACAAATCCTCCCTACAGTTTTCCTCTGAATTCTTTTTAACTTCCAGAATTCCTTATGGACTATTTTCTTTGAAAGTTTTTAGAAACTTGTTTTTCCCTTGTAAGCACACTCATAACACTCTTCCTTCTAATGTCATTGTGCAGGTTCAAGGAGACAGGAATACATCTGACTACTTACTTAAAATGTCTCACCACCCCCTCATGCACCAGAAGTAACTCTGCTCCTAAGGTCTGATGTCAAAACTGCACCAAGCCTGTCTGATCCTTGGGCCTCTGAAAACGTCTGAAGTTTTAAATCCTTGCTATTGAAAGGATCAGAGCTAAGCATGACCATGAAGCAGGTTCACCAAGACCCCATCAATAGGTAGGACATAAGATGGATGGTGTTCCTTGGACAACAAAAGACCTCCACAGTGTGGGTGCAGGAAGCTCATGTCAGTCATGCCACGGGCAAGAGACCTGTGAAGATCTCCTGAAAATGTGCTGCACACTCCCACACAACATATTTCTCATCTCTTTGGCTACTTTCCATCTTGTGGAGATGGAAGAGAAGGCAGTGAGCTTTGTGTGACCTTGCTTTTCTTATTTCATGGAGCAGCTATGACTCCTGCTGGAGATTTGCTACTTACCAAACCCAGAGTGCTTTGAGCACTCATTGCATAAATCACATATTGACTCACCACTACATTAAGGAGAAACATGCTTCATGGGAGGCTCCGAGAAGAGAGGCCACTTCTGGAAATTCTTTCATACACTGAAACAGATGACTGTTGAGATATTGGTTTCAATGCTCCTACCACAAAACCCCCTGAGAAGAAAGGGTGGGAAGACCTCTGCTTGAGCTGTTCTTCCTGCACAAGGTGTGGGAGAACTGGTCACCACGAACTCTTCGTTCAGGCTGTGGCAACTCTTGGGAAAGAAATGAAACACAGAGTTAAGTGAAGGAAGCAGGTTTTGTCTCCTCCTTTCTTTCACTGATAGAGAAACCTGAAGCCATCAGTATGATTTCTGACCTGGGACAAGACAACAACCCATTCCAGTGGAGAGCTGGTGCACTGCAATTTCTCAGCTATGGTGGAGAAAAGATCCTGGGTGAATTCTGTAACCACAACCAAGCCAAAACCTGGGTTCCACTGTCTTCCGGGGCTTACTAAGATTTAAAACAGAGCTCAGAAGAGGAAATCAATGTAAAGATGAGAAGATATTGTTAAAGCAGTAAGAATGGTTTGACAATTCAACAAATTCAGTGCATTTCCTAGTCTATCTGAGCCATGACACAGTAGAGGTTAAGTACTGAATTGTACTGCCAAAATGTTTATTAATCAGAGTAATTGTCTATCTTGCCACTTCCAGGAATCCAAGATATATCTTTCTTCTATTTCCATGGTAGTATTTTATGGAAACCACTAGAAATAGAATATTCAATTTAGGCCGAAGTGAAGTACCTGAATCATATGTAGCCATCAAAATCAATAAACTAATTTTCAGAGATGCTAATTAGTTCTCAGTTCCTACAGGGAAAAGGAGCCCATGGTTGCTTGGAATTTAAATAGACATTTTCTATTTTTATTCATCTTGCTCCAGTAAACCTTTATTCACTAAAACTATGTGGGTTGTTAGCTGTTAATTATTGTTCTAACAGTATTCTGCTAAAGGTGGTCTGGAAACCTGTTTTCCCCACTTATTGACTCATCTAATTTGAAAAAAAATATGTATTAAGGCTGTTAAAAATAACTGTGACATTGATATTTTATCTAATCCTCGTTTTAACAGAAGCAGTCAATATCTTCTCTTTGCATGAGCAGATGAAATTGCATATTGCCACTCTAATTCTCCAGTTCTGTGATTGGATTTTTTTAGCCTCTTAAGCTTAACAGCAGTGCTTTCCACACATGGAAAGATTTAGTATCCATAAAGATCCTCTCCATAATCTGGTGCTACAGGAGGAGTCCCTACCTCCCTCTGAGGAACATGTGATTCTTCTAGACTTCTTCAGCGATTAAAGGTAACTCAGATTCAAAAATCCTTTGTATGCAGTACATTCAGCTCAAGACTGAGACATGTAAATTAAGATGTCTAAATATAAGGGCTTTCATTCAGGTGGCTAAATGTAGGTGCCTAGTGCTTTTCAAGATGCCCTTGTAAATTTGTTGAGATGCTCATTTGGCCTTCAGCTGCAAATCTAGAAGAGCACAGGTCTCCTGCGGGTCATGGCTATATCTGCCAGCTGTGGAGATTTCCTAGGTCATCTGAAATGGCACTGGACACCTATGTTTACTAATTGAATAGAACCCTAACTACTATTAGATTGAGGGGCACAGAGTCAGTAGAGGGATTCAGCTCTCACCAGGTCAGCAGCTGGATCTCTCCAGCCTCCACCGAGGGTACTGGCTATAGCAGTGGTTTAGGCACCAAAATCACCTCTAGACACTTACTTGCAAACACCTAATTTTAGGTGTCTTTATTGCAAACTGAGACCAACACATGAAGTGCTCATTATAACGAAGGATGAATTCAGAAATGGAAGGCAGAACACATGAAAAAGAGGAAACTGCCTTTGTCAGTGACTCATCAACAGATACAAAGACTGGCTGGTACAAGTTGCCCTCTGAATGTTTCAGTGAATGCCACGTCTAGAACAAAGGTGACTATGAAAGGGCAATTTTCTCCTTTTACCTCCCACTGTCTGAGCTTAAACAGTGCCTCTTCTATGGAAGACTTATATCAGTAAGCAGCTGTAGTCCAGATACGATGACAGTTTTTGTCATAATTGTCCTGTTCTTTTATTAACACAATTGGCTTAAGCACCAATCACTGCATTAAAAGTAATCTGAACTTTATTGTGCCCTTCTGTTTCAATCAGGAGCATCTACCATATGCTTGACAGAAAGGGACAATATTGGATGGTAGAATATTTGAAATGCTTCCAAAATTAACCTTCCAGTTTCTTACACTATTAAGAACAATTCTCTCCTGCTGCCCAGTGCAATTTGCAGGAGGTGTTAGGAAGGAAACAACCTTGAATTTTCTTATGACACTAACTTCCATTACAATAAATCTCAAGGTGAGAGCAAACAGGAAGATACGGGCCTCTCTAACAACCATGTTTCTGGATGACATTATAGACAGAGATGTTCTTTATAGTCTCTGCTGGAAAAAATACACCAAATTTTATTGGCAATGTCTCTCTGACAGATGCCACTACTGTCCTTGTTTAAATCAGCATGAAAGCATTAAACATAACTTGAAAAAAACCCAACCTGTTATGAGAATTTACATTTAATGAAATACAAAAGTAAAAAAAAAATAAAAAATTACCCAGAAATTAAAAATGAAACTGGAATTTTCTAAAATAAAAGGACTGCATTAAAGGTGTATTTTGTAGAATGCTGAATTCCAGAAACTAATAGGTGTAAAATGGAATAGTTTGAAAAATTGACAAAAGAAGTGCTAACTGTGCATGTCAAACCCCCACTTTCTTAACCGTTCACTGATTTTTAACTTGTTTAATGTCTGCTTTTACCAATGTTCTTTAGAAGCAGAGATAACTATTCAGAAAGAGTTTTACAAGACAGTGCCATACCAATAACATGAAATATCACTTTATAGTTTCTTCCTAAGGATTACAGTCCCGAAAATAGAAAATACGTTCTTCCTTTTAAGAGCAGAAAACTGTATCGTATCTGACCTGTCGTCTTTGCATTTATCAAGATTATTATCACAGGTTATTCTGCAGTTCAGAAAAAAACCCCAGAAAGTTCCATGGTACACATGGCCAACCAAGCATTAGTCTGAGTGCCTCTGATTCTTGCTTCACTTTCTGTATTCACTCTTCCTGTGATAGCCTAAGTGAGATTTTCTGTGGTAATGTGCTGAGTCTTCCAGAAGTCTAATCATAGCTTTCCAATACATAATCCTGCAATCAGGACCTCTTGCACAGTTAGTTGCACCAGTGAGAAACTCTGAAAATTAACATAGAGCCGCTACTGAGAAACTCACTTCTGTGAAAGATAATAGCCTTCTAGAAATCCAAGTCAGTGACCTGAATAGTAATGAATTTAGATATTCCAGTCCCAGTTTCTTGCCTTATCTGGTCTGATGGAGATCTGTAATGTCAATGGAGCTGTGCAGTACAACAGGAGCCATGTGTGGTCATGAAATTGCTTGTCTCATTTGTAATGCTGTTATTAATGTTGAATTCCAACATCATAAGCATAGAGTAGCATATATTGCTTGTGTACCATTACTTGTGTAACATGTTTGTAGCACATTTAGCAGTGACCTGCTTACTCATTATGAACAGAATCATAGAATTGTATAATCAACCGGGTTGGAAAAGACCTCTGAGATCATCAACTCTAAACCTTGATCCACCACCACTGTGATTACCAGACCATGGCACTACGTGCCACATCC
>VZRE01010275.1:0-93702 GCA_013396775.1 Cephalopterus ornatus | reverse complement strand
TCCTCATCTTTGATAACTATGTTCCCCCCTGTGTCCATTAAAGAATGCAGGTTTTCCTTGTACCTCCTTTTGCTATTGATGCTATAGAAAGACTTTTTTGTTATCCCTAACAGAAGTGGCAAGATCAAGTTCAACTTTTGCCTTCATCTCTCTGATTTTCTTTCAGCAAGACCTAACTATATTCCTAAACTCTTCCTGAGTAACCAGCCCTTTTTTCCATGACCGGTAGGCTCTCTTTTTTACCTTAATTTCCTTTAAAATTTCCCTGTTCAGCCAGACTGGACATCTTCCATGCCGGCTTGCCTTTCAGCATACTGGGACAGCCTTCTTCAAGACTTCCTTCTTGAAGCATGTCCATCCCTCCTGGACCCCTTTGTTTTCAAGGGTAGTTTCCCAGGGTACACTCTGAACCAGTCTTCTGAAAGGGCCGAAATCTGCCCTCTGGAAGTCCAGCGTGGAGGGTTTATTGATGGTCCTCCTTGCATCCCTGAGTATTGAAAACTCTATTATTTCATGGTCACTGGGCTCCAGACGGCCTCCGACCACCACATCTCCCACCAGCCCCTCCCTGTTTGTGAATGGAAGATCTAGCGGGGCCTCATCTGTGGTAGGCTCATTTACCAGCTGGAGCAGGAAATTACTCTATACAGTCTAGGAATCTCCTAGACTGCCTCTTTTCCACTATGTTCCAGACCCTTCCCCAGCTTTGTTGCCCTTCTTTGAACTCACTCCAGCACCTCAATGTCTTTAATGTTGAGGGGCCCAGAACTGAACACAGTACTCAAGGTGCAACACAATATTTGAGGTGCAATGAATATCGGATATGATGAGCATGATGCCTCATGGTATGGAATATCCCTTTGATCATTGGGGGTCAGGTGTTCCCTCCCAATATCTTGTGCACCTCATCCTCCTTGCTGGTGGGGCAGCATAAGAGGCAGAAAAGCTCCTGAATCTGTTTCAGCACTGCTCAACAATAACAAAAATATCGCTGTGTTATCAATCACAAATCCAAAACATAGCCCCATATTTCCTACTATGAAGAATTTTATCTCTATCCCAGACAAAACCATTACACATTAAGATGCTATTTAAAAGCCAAAAGATACTACACCTGGCGCTAAATTTGCCTCATACATACATTCTTCAAGTGGGGAACAAATGACAAAACCATATCATCCTAAACAAACAAAATACTGTGCATGCATCTAATCTGTTGACGTTTACAGGGACAAGATTAAACTCTCATATTCCTTCCCATGTACATATTTCTTTCAGAAACAAATTTTTTATCTCTTCATTCTCCAATTTTAGACATTGACAGAAGAAAATATTATTGCTGTAAATGAGTGGCCTTAAATTTTTCCAAATGTCCACAGTGCTTATTTCTTGATTGTCCTTAATATGCAATATTTATTCTTAAGGAAACCAAATTCAGACTGTGTTGTAGCTCTCTTGGCCCACTCTGGAATCTAGATTTGAATTTTTTTCGCAGATAATATGGCTATTACATGGGTTTGGATGAACTACAGAATGTGGCTCACACTCATTCATCAGAAATAGCAGGAGTGGCCATGAGTTTTGGTGTATAAGATCAGCTGTGTCTTTCAAGAAGGACTTCCTGTCATATGTAGTCATCCCTATTATAGAACATTAAAAGACTAGACACTTCATGGTTTAAAAGACTAGAGGCTAGGATAGTACCACTGTTAAAAAGCAGAAATAATACCTTCTTTTGAAATTTGAGATTTTTTTTACCTTTCATTGTAAGTCAAGTGACCTGAAGCCAACTTTTAATTTTAGTGGATTTTCCACTGCATAGTACCATCAAACACATAAAACAATACTGGCTATATTAACTCTATAACTGTAGGCCTGAAATACACTAACCTAGCATTTGAGAATCTCCAGTTAATTGTTGAAATAATCATTTGGTGTTCAGTTCAATTTTTATCATACTTTTTCATCTTTTCTTAGGTTATGTCTACATTCTTCAGTGGACCAAAGCATAAAAGTCACTAAACTGCCACTAACTTAAGCCAGTTAATCAACACAGCATAACTACACTGTGAAGTTAATAAAGCTTGACTTCAGCACCTTGCAAATGTGGCTATATTGCACTAATAATTTGTGTATTTTTGCACAAATTTGTAATTTGTAAACACCAGTAGTCCCAATACAGGTGTATTGGCTAACCCCCTCATAAGACACTGCTGTGCTCACCACAGCAGCTGGTACTAATATATGTGTATGCAAATAGAGAGATGAAAGGATGGGTAATTAACTGAATACATTGTACCTACCTACCCCCAAAATTCCAATGTGGGATGCTTTCTGTGCAGCTATATTCCAGCATTAATTTATGTCAAAACATTACACTTCTGTAGACTTACTTAGCTATAAGTGTATCTGTGAGTATATCTCTTATTATCAACATTTGTACTGACTGCAGCATCCTCTTTCTAGGACAGCAGCAACTGTGACACATAGCACAATATATGTGAGATAAGTTATTCTCTTAATGTTATTCTTCTTTCTCTCTTCACATCTTTCTCTGCAGATTAAATATGTAAAGCTGCAAGTAATCCTTGACAAAAAAAAAAAATGTTTACTGCAATATGTGGCAAACTAAGCTCAGGAAGCCCAATTCATTAATTTTTTATGTGCTTTCAGTTAAAAAAGGAATTAATGAATTTACTCTGAGCTCTGACCTGAAGCTCCCTAGCTCTCTTGTTGCCTCTAAAGCTCAAAGCTATTACGTGTAATTTTTACGACAACCACGGTGTCTCTCAGCAATGTGCAGACCCAAAAATAGACATTTTATAAAGAATAAAAGGCTATCCACTTACAGTAGCTCTGTATTTAAAAAATAAATGCTTAGAAATGGGAACAGTAACATAAGAAAAAAAAAACCCCAAATGATTTCCAGGGGTAAAAGTGAAAGAAAAAAGAACATGCTAGTTTAAAGGACATTATTGCCTACTTTGCTGGGCTCAGCAGAAAGTGGATGCCTTCTACAACAAAATAGGTTTTATCCAGTGTAAGCAGGCACACTGGATTAATCTGTGTGCCAATGAAAGAAAGAAATGATTCAAACTGAGAGCTTTGAAGTTAGGTGCCCTGTTGTCATTGAAATGTCCACTTACAGTCTTCACACTACATTATATTAGTTTAATGTAACAGTTCCTCATTACGTTCCCTTTACATAAAAGTAGCGAAAAAAATAAGGTACTAAGAGTAGAGGCATAGCCTAGTACTGTATGTGCTGTGCTGCATGCAGGCCAAGTCAGGCTACATTAATATCTGGATTCTGGAACACAGTAATATTCTTAGTTTGTAATGTACATTTGCCAAATGGAGTATAAACTTACTACTCAATTTAACAAAACACTAAAGAAGCTTGCTACAGCATCAGGCCAATCATTATTTAAAATTATTTTGTTGCTCCTTGTTCAGTGCTAGCATTATTCATGATGAATTATTTGATTTTTATGTGATATGCATGGAATTGCATGGGGATTCCAGCACAATTTAGCATTCATTTTTGTTCATAATTTTAGCAGAGAGACCTTTTAAAAAATAATATTACTTTACATAATATTCTGCCTTACATGCTGTAAGATCCTATTCATTCTGCAACTACAAGGGTAGTTCTCATCATCTTGCTGCAAGGAAATATATTCAGGCTGACAAATTTTCACATCTTCCAGTCACTTATGTGCTCTAGGGTAATTTTTCTTCTGGATCAGTCTATTCTACTGGAGTTGTTTCAGTCTGAATTAAATGTTTACTGAGCCAAACAGAGTAATCTTGAACCCTAGTTGTCCACATACCACCTGTACTTATTCTTGGCATTTTCCTTATCTGTTCATCCTAGTTTATTTTCTTTCTTTCAGCCTTTACAGTATATACACATTGAAGTCTGTGACTGATCCAGTGTCCAGGGACAGTCTGTCTAGTGACATCCATGGATATTGCAGGACGTCCTTGTTGAATATGACTTTAATTTTTCCCAAGACACTTGTCAGTCTGGGAAGTATTATGTACCTATATAAGAGAAATCCTGGCAAGAAGGGATAGAATAAAAATAACCCCACTTCTTCTTCTACAGCAGATGATCCCTAAAGTGTTCTACAGAATATTGCTTGTACTGTTTAAAATCACCCATAGATCTAGTCAAATTCATTATTGTCTTTATAGCCAACTTAGGAGGTTTTTTCCCATTCAGACATGAAAGTTTAATTTAGTTTTTTAAAAAAAGTAATCATCATTATTCTCCTATTGTAAAACACACTGATTAACACACTACTGTTATTGATATTAATAATAGATGTTAATAACAAGTAATTATCAAGACATTAAATCTATAAATATCTTCTAATGGGTTATTATTTTGTAAAGTGAACAAGTCAATGACCCTAAGACAAGGATGTGCATGTCACTCTATTGTGCTAATATAAAATTTGTTACGTTTCAAGGAAAAGCACATTTCAAAAGCTGTTGAAGAAAAACCGAGAATCAGTAGCAAGTTAACAACTCTTAACAAGTACAAGTACAAAATGGCATCAGAGGGTTTCAAAGTGCAGGTGCAGAAATACAAGGGAGGCACCAGAGCTAAAAATAACAATTAACAGTGGTCAGCAGTTAGTCATTAAATGGATACAAAAACTGGTAGGTAACTGAAGCTGATCACAGGGTTATCAAAGAGAAAAAAAGGACCAATTCAATATAGATAAAATTTAATATACATAGTAAAACTTGGATATAGCATATTCAATCACTAAATTGTTAATTTAATGAATAAAGAGCAAGGAAGCTGACAGCATTATAAAATGTACAAAAGTAGACCTGGCAGACTTAAGTGTAAATCCCTTCAATAACATATTCATCCTGCTGAAGATCTGGGATCAGGGGTGCTGATCACTTACTTCTATCCTCCTGTATCCTTTTCCTTGAAGAAATGTCAGAGTCCTGAGGACTCTGACAGCCCTGAGTGTCCCTACACAGTCCTTCCCAGGACTCCCCCCCGACCCTGCCCAAGGACTGGTGCCCCATTTCACCTCCCCACCTTCAGTAAACTCTTGACTCTGAACAAAAGCTGTTTTTCCTTAGTTCCTTACTGAAAATGTAAGTTACAAAACATTTTCAGTCTGGTGCTCTCACCATCAGGTTTTGCTGCAGCTTGACTTCTGCGTGCCAGGTGCAATACACTGCCTGGTGGAAACCACCATCAATTTGTGATGGCTCATTAATGACCAATGTCTCTATTGCTTCCTGCCTTCATCTAAACCTGTGTTGTCTATAGAGAGAAACATTTTGAATAGGGTGAAGAAAATGTATATTCCACCTTTTTTTACCACTAGCCACCAGAACTGATAAGCTAGAAAGAGCATATGCAAGATGCCATCCACTGTTCTATGTTTTGGTAAATGAAACAGATCAGAACTTTTTTTATTTCTGGCTCTGAAAGCAAATCCTAAGTCCTCTTTCCAGGGCTAAATTCACTGTCCCTCCTGAATCCAGGTAAACAAACAAAAAGGACAGACAGACTGCATTTGTTTTTCTATCTGAGGATCAACTCAGATGTTCCATCCCCTGAACTTTACTTGAGTATTTTTAAGGAGAGAGTATTAGTAAGCAGAGACCAAAACAAGCCTGAGAGTATGCTAACAGTTAAATAGTATGGATTAATATATGCTATAGCTCCAGTCTTGAGCTGTTTAAACTAATAGTAGAAGTGCACCTATGAGATACTAGGAAAATTTGTAAGTGGTAAGTATGATTCTTTCTAGCATTCATACTGTTGTGCAGTCCTTCTCTTTTCAGTTCATTTCGCTATTTAATAAACATAATGATTTTTAGGAAAAACAAAAGGCACAAAATAGTCACAAAATGAAAAGTGCACATGAGCCCTGCTCCACAGTGTTCATATACTGCATGAGATAAGGCAAAAGAAAATTAAGGCAAAAGGAGAGAAGCGAGCAGTGTTGCAGTAAGGGAGATCAAGATATTATCCAAAGAGGTTGGTTTTAACAATCACATTGAAAAAAGCTACTCTGTGTATGAATGATGTTCTAGCTTTTTCCTATTGTAGCAAATAGGGGTCACGGGAACAAGCTTGCACTGATTTTTTTTTTTCTGTCAATGACTGGTTTTATCTATTTAAATGCACTGGAAATAGAATAACTGAATTTGTTCAATATTTATTTTTATGTCATTTGCCTTCAAATCTGAAATGTTAGGAATTTGTCAATTATGCTGGAAGGTCTAATTTTAACACAATTTCTTCATTCTTTGCTGCTGAAACTCAGCTATGTAACTTTGTCAATGTTCTGTAGTGAGTTACAACAGATACCCATAAATCATGCAGTTATAAAAACTTAATGAAATGTGGGGATCATAGAAAAAATTGTCATGCAAAACCTGGCACACTCAACCAGATCCTCTGATAAACCATTTTAGGAGACTGAACAAAAATTTAGCTTGTTAGTATACATGTCAGGGAAACAGACTGTCTGCTTGTGGAGATGTTTACTTCCAGACCTTATCATCCTTATTTACTCTGCTGTTCAGACCATTTAAAGATACTTAGAATTCTCTGTGAGTGTACAATCTGATGGAAAATAATTATTTTGCTGTTAGTACTCCTGTGGAGACTTATTGTGCTACTGTGGAGACTTTATTCTTACTCTTCTTTCTTAGTCGCATGTGGGACTCCAAGGTTCCATAGGTGTTACTTTCTAAGCAGTGTCTCCCTCTGGTATGCAGTTCATGATGGACATGAGCTGGCAATGTGCACTCGCAGCCCAGAAGGCCAACTGTATCCTGGGATACATCAAAAGCAGCATGACCAGCAAGTCAAGGAAGGCGATTCTACCTCTCTACTCTGCTCTTATAAGACCCCACCTGGAGCACTATATCCAGCTCGGGGGTCCTCAGCACAGAAAAGACATGGAGGTCTAGAGGCAGGCCCTGAAGATGATTAGAGGGATGGCGCACCTATACTAAGCATAGCTTTAGAGTAAGTATTTCTAAAAATCTTTAATGTTAAAAGCATAACAAGGCATGAATCAGCTGCTAAGATTTTCCTTGCAGGAGTCATACCAAATTATTTCATGACAATTTCATTGGGGAGAATTCTTTCAGTTTCATAGAAAGTGATCATTTTCACAAAAACCCTAATAGACAATGGCTTTGAAACACTGCATGGATAAAGTTAATATTTAAATTAAAATTAAAATAATTAAACAAAATAATTAAATTTCTATAAATCTGGAATATGTTAATGGCATTAAATAATATTGGAATTTTTAATGTCAGGATACTCTGTGGGGATAACATACATTGTATAATAAATTCATAGAATGGCCTTAGACCTTACAGATTGTCTAGTTTTAAACCCCCTGCCAACCCGTTCCAATGCCTCACCACCCCCACTGTAATAAATTTGTTCCTAATATGTAATATAAACCTACTCTCTGTTTAAAGCCATTCCTCATGTCCTGTCACTACATGCCCTTGTAAGAAGTCCCTCTCCATCTTTCTTGTGGGCTCCCTTCAGGGTACAGGAAGGCTGGAACTAGGCCACTTCTAAGCCTTCTCTTTTCCAGGCTGAACAATACCAATTCTCTTGGTCTTTTCTCATAGGAGAGGTACTCCATCTCTCTAATCATGTTCATGGCACTCCTCTGGACCTGCTCCAACAGGTCCATGTCTTTCCTGTGCTGAAGACCCCAGAGTTGGATGCAGAACTCCACATGGGGTCTCACCAGAACAGAGTAGAGGGGCAGAATCACCTCCCTTGACCTGCTGGCCATGCTTCTTTGGATGCAGCCCAGGATACAATTGGCTTTCTGGGCTGCAAGCACACATTGCTGCCCCATGTCCAGCCTCTCATCCACCAGCACCTCCAAGTCCTTCTCAACAGGCCTGCTGTCAGTCTGTTATCCCCAGCCTGTATTGATACTGGGAGTTGCCCAGACTCTGGTGCAGCACCTTGCACTTGGACTTGTTAAACCTCATGAGATTCTCATGGGCCCACTTCTTGAGCTTGTCCAGGTCCCTCCAGATGTCAACCCGTCCCTTCAGGTATGGCAACCACACCGCTCAGCTTGGTGTCATCTGCAAATTTGATGGGGGTGCACTTGATTGCTTCGCCTATGTCACTACTGAAGGTATTAAATAACACTTGTTCCAATACATACCTCTGAGGGACACCACTTGTCACTGATCTCCATTGGGACTCTGAGCCACTGACCACTATCCTTTGGGTGGGACATTCCAACCACTGTTCTTATGCATCGAACAGTCCACTCATCAAAAAATATTTACATGTATAACATGATGACACCTAGACATCCTCTAGAGACCTGTGACTATAAACAAGTATTGTGACTCTTAAACATTCTGTTGTTGTGATCCTCAGTGTCTTTTTCTAAGTTCTTTTTGATTTAAGTAAAATAATTCATAAATCAAATAATATTGGCCCTCGAATATTTTAAAATGTGTGGGCTTGTTATTCTCTTAGTAGCATCACTAATACTTAGCTCTTGGTTCTATGCAAACAGATTATTCTCACTGAGAAAACAATTTTTCTATAGCTGCAGGAGGGGATTCCATACTTCTACTGTACTTTCCTACATCATCACCACAAAATGAGGCATTGCCAAGGAAGATAGTATCCTGTGATGAAACTAAAGAATTTTCTGTAAAGTTGCAAGTCCAGGCCAAGTAATGTCTTAATTTCTTGTCAGCAGCATCTAATTAGCATGCTAACATATACTATAGTTTCTATACTTTACTATACAAATACAGTATGTTCTTTATGAAAATAAGAAAATTGTCCTTTTGTAGCTGATTTTCAATTTTCCTTATTTGAGGAACTGTCACTAATCTGCAGGTGCCTCAATTTTCTCATCAGATATGCTTCTAGTAT
Organism: Cephalopterus ornatus; assembly: GCA_013396775.1. Taxonomy (NCBI): domain Eukaryota; kingdom Metazoa; phylum Chordata; class Aves; order Passeriformes; family Cotingidae; genus Cephalopterus; species Cephalopterus ornatus. The sequence continues at coordinate 84,767 of VZRE01010275.1, read as the reverse complement.
ATCAACAGTTGCATTAGAATTCCTAAAAGAAAGGATAACTCTAGTTGTCCTTATGAATACCCCAGAAAAAACATAGATAATACAAATAAACAAACCGTATTCAGAATCTTTCCAGACTGTGTATCATTAATCTCATCTTAGAAGGAAACTAAACCATTGAGAGCTGTTTATCCAAATGTTTATAAAATGTTATATAGCAAAGTGTTTAGATTTTGTGAGAAAAATATGGTATGATCTGGAGGGTGGTGAAGAATTATTTTCTTTCCCAGAACAAAACACTATTTCCTATCCATCTCTCTATCTGTCTTGACTTCTTAGATAGTGTTCGAGTTAAAAATATCCATGACAATCAGAGAATTCTAGTTGTGACATCCATCCCTTGTCTTGTTATTAGATCCTGTTATTCTTTTCTGGCAGTTGTGTTCTCATGTCTAACAAAATTATGCTGCAACTGCCATGGCTAACTATGCTAACTACTCTGTCAGAATCTTACCTATCTTCAAGAGCTGAGCACAGAAGTTTAAGTGAGAAGTTTAAGTCCAGTGCTAAGAAAACAAGGAGATAAATGCATAAAGGAAAGTGATGCTAGCTAAATATAGTTATAGCCAGACAAAAGCAGTGCCTTCAACTGCTAGGTTTGTCAAGGAAAACACTTCAGTAGAGAAACTGCTAGATCTAATTCTGCTTATTGAGTCTGGCAAAGTGTGAAAGTAAACAGATGTGAATTTGACCTTTCTGTTGTAATTAGACAAGACACTGCATTTTTATTGCATGTCTCCAGGGTTAGGAATCTTTGTATGGGAGTGTCTGAATGTCTGAGGTCAGAGTTATTTTACAGGTTGGCAGCTGCATCACTTTGAAAGGCAGAGAATGATTCATGTGATTAACTAGCTATAGAAACTATCTGAAATGAAGCACGTATTTTCAAATATAATAATTCAGTAGCAAGCCCCAATTTTCTGTACTTTTGTTGTTGGGAGAGGGCGTGGGTGTGTGGGTCTTTAAGCTCATAATTTGTATGAGATTCCATCTTTTCCTTTAAACATCTTTTTTTCTCCTTTAACTGCTTCCTGACTAATATCACTGACATATTGCAGCATGACTTAGAATTGTCATGGCATTTAGATTATCACTGTATTCTGTATAGTTTATAGTCTTAATCCAGAGCATCATAATCTTGTCACAGATTTTGTAAATTCATTGGTACTAGTGCTGCTTCATTAAATCAGCCTATTCAAGAGAACATCCTTCAGCTATAGGAATTCATCTCTTAATCTACACTGCTTTGTTCACCCTGCTCCATCTGTGCAACAAGCTATTCAAGGATGTCATTTCTCTAGTGAATAGGATAAAAGCTTTAAGACTCAGAATCTATGTTTTCTACTTCTTCCTTTGCCATTAACTTGCTACATTTTTTTACAAAGCTTCCTTACCTCTCTGTACCTTCTATTATTTTTGTCTTACCTATTTAGACTGTAAATTCTTATGTACAAAGCCGTTACCAGAATGAACTCTTAATCTCTAGGCATTTTTTTCCCAATATAAAAATATTAGCATTCAGTAACATCAGTTCTGAATGGAAGCCCACTGAAATGGCTGAGAGCTTTTGTGTTTATTTCAATGTATGAGACCAAAACTCATTGGAATGATTGTGCTGTTCCATACAATAAAACACTGAAAACACATCTGGAAGTTACATATATATAGTAAAAACACTTATTGTCAGAACTGAGGGAGATTTCCGATTTTTCACAATTTTACCAGTAAGTAAACTGGTAAGAAAACCAGTGTTGGTTTTCTAGGTTCCTTTAAAATATTTGTTGTGGAAGGTAAAGTACTATAAAAAACAATTCAAGATTTTGGTGGACTGAATGGGAAGTTTCTCATAGCTCACTCACAAAATAGTGATCACATCTATAAATTCCAATCTCCCTCCGATCCTTCACTGGAATGTAAGTTCTCAATGCAGGACTTCAGGTGCATTTAGGATCTAAATTCTAGAACTCGTGCTAAGAATGAAAGGTTGATTGTTAGAAATGATTACTACATATCAGAGAGTCACTGCATACTGCAAATACCATCCTAAGCAAAGAGGCAATAAGATACAGATAGAAATGCCTGGAGAGTAAAGTTGCATTTACATCAAAATTTGTTTTGGCTCTTGTATTTTTGAAAAAAAGCTAGACATATTTACATACTGTACTTTGGTTCACATTGTGGAACAATTGCAGAGGGCAGAAACTTAATTCCTTTTAGATAAATTTTCGACCCTTTCAGATAAAACTAAATATAGGCTCTTGGAGCTTACCAAACGTACTCCAGCTTCTAGCTGACACTCAGTCCTACATCACAGACTGCTAGTCCTAGGCATGGATTTTCTGAAAGCACATCTTCAGCACTATCTGCTCAGCATATTCTGATTGTATCTGTGAAATGTGTCCTTCAGGAGAAACATACTGTTCTGCCTTTTTTCTGAGCTCTGGAATAGCTTAACCAGAAGCTATGCAATGCATGAGCCATGCCTGAATTCTGAGCATGCATGTAAATACAGTTGCAGGTCTCAGAGAAACATTCATACTGAAAGAAAAATCGACACCTGAGTATGTCAGCAAGGGAGAGAGCAAATTATTTGGTTTCATTTTTCAGTAGAATGTCTTTCAGCTACTCTTTGATACACAAGGTCATACTTCCTGGCTTTCTCAATTCCTTTTATCCCAGCATCCCTGGCTAAGCTACCAGATACACAGAACTTGGAAGAGGGAAAGAGACAAAACCAGGCTTCCCAGTGGTAAGTCAAGGTATGATGCCAAAACCTGAGGAACTGAATACTACTGGGATTCCTCAATCTGCTCCACGAGGTGTTGACTAGAAGAAACCACATCTGAAATGTTTCTGTAGCAATTCACAGAGCATGAAGAACAAGCAAGGGGAGTTCCAAGCTTTGTCCAAGTCTCAGAGATTTGTCATCACTGGCAGAAGTGAAACCTAGTGGGATGAATCCTGGGATTGGAGTGACGTGTTGCATGGTTACAGGCTCTTCAGGATGGATAGGCAGCACAGGCAGAGCAGGTGGATGGTGTTGTATGCAATGGAGGGACTGGAATGTTGCTTACGGTTGGTGATGGCATGGTTGAGAGCCTCTGTGTAAGAATTAAGGGACAAACAAACTGCAGATGTCATCGTGGGAGTCTACGATAGACCACACAGCCAGGATGAAGACTCTGATGAATTATTCTTCGAGGAACTGAGGGACACCTCCAAATCAACTGCCCTTGTCCTTATGGGGGACTTCAACTTGTTGGACATTAAATCTGAACACTACACGGCTGGAACAAACAGGTCCAGAAGATTCCTAAAACACCTGGATGATAACTTCATGGTACAGGTACTATGGGAGCTGACTAGGAAAGATGCCCTCCTTGATGTATCACATGTTAACAAAGAGGGTCTCATGGGTGATCTGTTGGCCATCTTGGCCACAACAATCACAAAGCAGTCAAACTTAAAACCTCCATAGACAGTAGGAAAAATGCTAGCAAAATTTTGACCTCTGACATGAGAAGAGCAGACTTCAAGCTGCTGAGGGAGCTAGTGAGCAAGGTCCCCTGGGAAATTAGTTTTGAAGGTGCTGGGGTCCAACAACGCTGATCGCGTTTTAAGCACCACCTCCCAAGGCTGGCAATTCCAAAATGCTAAAAGTCAAGCAGAAAAGATAGAAGTCCAGCTTGGCTTAGCAGGCAACTTTTGGAGATAAGGAAAAAAGGAAGGTTTATGCCCAGTGGAAGCAAGGTCAGGTGATATGGGAGGTCTAAAGAGGTGCTGCTTGCCACTGTAGGGAGAAAATTCACACATCCAAAGCTCAATTGAAGTTGAAGCAGGCCAGAAACGTGGGGAACAATAAAAAGAGTTTTTAAAAATAATTTAATAGCAAAAGGCAGTGCAGAAATAACATTGCCCCTTTATAGCATAAGTATGGTCACCTCGTAGACAGAGACAGAGACAAGGCAGAGGTGTTTAATGCTTTCTTTGCCTCTGTCTTCAACATGGATGACAGACCAAGGAGGTCTCAGTGCGCTGAGTTGGCAGACTATCATTATGAGAATGATCAACTCCCAGCTGACCCTAAAGTTGTGAGGGATCTGCTGGTCCAGCTGGCTCTGTATAAATCTATGGGACCTGATGGGATTAATCCAAAAATACTCAAACAGCTGGCTGATGTCAGCCTGAGGCCTCTCTAAATGATCTTTGAATAGTCTAGGGAATCTGGAGAGGCCCCAGTTTACTGGAAGCTAGCTAACATTGTTCCAATTTTCAAGAAGGGCAAAAAGGATGACTCTGAAAACTACAGACCTGTCAGTCTCATTTCAGTGCCTGGTAAAGTTGTGGAGAAGATTGTTCTGGGAGGTCTTGAAAAAGACCTAAGAGACAATGTTGTCATCAGTCACAGACAGCATGGCTTCGTGAGAGGAAAGTCCAGCTTGTCAAACCAAACTTCCTTTTATAAACAAAGTAACCCACTTAAGTTGATCAAGGAAAGTCAGTGGATTTAATCTTTTTGGATTTCCATAAAGCTTTCAATACTGTCTCTCGCAGGATCCTTCTGGACAAAATGTCCAGCACACAGCTGAATAAACATATCATGTGGTGGGTGAGCAATTGGTTTACAGGTTGAGCACAGAGGTTAATAGCGAATGGGGTGACAACAGACTGGGGACTTGTCACTAGTGGGGTTCCACAGAGCTCCGTCTTAGGCCCTGTGCTCTTCAGTATCTTCATAAATGACTGGGACACAGGACTTGAAGGTATACTAAGTTTATCAATGATACTAATTTGAGAGGAGCTGTCAATCCCCTCAAAGGTAGAGACTACCCACAAACAGATCTGAGTAATTAGAGGACTGGGCAATCACCAATCATATGAAGTTTAACAAGGACAAGTGCCAGATTCTGGACCTGGGATGGGACAACCCTGGATGTAAGTAGACTAGAGAATGTGGGATTGAAAGGGACGTGGGGGTCTTGGTCAATGACAAATGGAATATGAGTCAGCAGTGCCCTGGCAGCCAGGAGGGCCAACTGCGTCCTGGGGACCACCAGGCAAAGCATCGCCAGCTGGTCGAGGGAGGGGATTGTCCCACTCTGCTCTGCACTGGGGCAGCATCACCTTGAATAATGTGTGCAGTTTTGGGTGCCACAATATAAGAAAGATATTAAGCTATTGGAGAGTGTCCAAAAGAGGCCAATGAAGATGGTGAAAGGCCTAGTGGGGAAGCTGTATGAAAAGTGGCTGAAGTCACTTGGTTTGTTCAGCCTGGAGGAGGGGACACTGAGGCGAGACCTTATTGTGGTCTACAGCTTCCTCACAAGGGGAAGTGGAAAGGCAGGCACTGATCTCTTCTCTGTGGTGACAATGACAGGACCCAAGAGAATGGCTGGAAGTTGTGTCAGGGAAAGTTTAGTTTAGGTATTAGAAAAAGGTTCTTCACCCAGAGGGTGGTTGGGCACTGGAACAGGCTCTCCAGGGAAGTGGTCACAGCACCAAGACTGACAGAGTTCAAGAAGCATTTGAACAATGCTCTCAGGCACATGATGTGATTCTTGTGGCTGTCCTGTGCAGGGATAGGGGTTAGACTTTGATGATCCTTATGTGAGTTCCTTCCAACTCAGAATATTCTTTGATTCTATGAACTTTTGGCTCATTCTTTCATATTTTTTTCTGCATTTCTCATTACTTCAAATATCATTTCACTTAATCTAGAAGTCTATTTTTCCTGTTAAAATACCTCACCAGGCATAATTTTCTTCTTCTGATTTCTCTTCGCCACTCCCCATTACATATTTTTTCTCTTCCCACTCATTTATTGTTTATCTGCTTCTTTGCTTTTCTACTCTGTTGTATTGCATTTTGTGTGTGGGCAACAAGGTAAAATGACAAAACTTCTGATCTCTAAAGAGCCACTTTCACTTTTCCCCGTCCACAAAAAAAAGTACAAATGAGTAACACAACAACAAAAAAAGTCAACCTGCCTCTACATTGTATCTTCATATTCTGACCTCCTTTGAACTCCATATAGGCAACTTTGTACTCCCCCATCTACTGCAAGTACAAAATGTCAATAACATTAGGGACAGCTTTGAAGATGATAAATTGGAGAATGAATTCTTCCCTGAGAGAAATACATCATTGAGCTCATCTAGGAAGAGAAACACTTGTCAGGTATTTGCCCCTACCTCACCCATTACTGATGGGAAAATTACATGAAAATAACCAACTCTCAGATGCACTGAAAAGTCCATAGTAGCCATCAAGTTTTTCGAAGTATGGTGAGGATACTACAATCAATTTGATAAGAAACTTTCTTGTCTGACCATCCAAGAGCCACTCTGGCAGCTACACTCACACCACCTGAGCTGGGACCGAGGCCTTTTTGCAGCAGGTGGCTCCAATGAGTCCAGAGGTGCCCCACTTGACACCTCACACACACCACTTTCACACAGCCAAATAAGGTTTCCTTACCAGCTCGACCCTAGGTTTCCCACAGCAGGCTGCCAGATGTCTGGATCCCTAAAGTAAATTTAATCATGGTGCAATAGCAAAATAACAGCTCAAGTTTGGTGCTTCCAAGGAGTGTCCCCAAACAAGGGAAACCCTGGGCTTTAATACCCTCACAGTGTAAGAGCGTGATAGTCTGGGGTCTTCCAGCCAAGCCCTCAGCTTCTGCAAGTCACCTGGACAGTGCTGCAAGTTCCATGCCATTTATTATGCAAGGATTGGTTCCAGTTCACGGCATCTTGTTTTGGGCTCCCACCACGCAGAGCTCAACCTGCAGCTTGCACTGCAGATGCACATTATGCTACCTGCACTAAGTATATTCCTCAACAAATTAAGCAGAGAAAGAGTTTAAATGCTAGCCAACTCACCCTGTACCAGTGCCCCCACCATTCCCGCCTGGAAAAAAAATAAAAAGAAGAAATGGCTGAAGACAGAAGGAAAAAAAAAAACCTATCCTTCTTTCCTGTAGTCAAAGTGTGCCACAGAAAGTATGAAGAATCCTTTAGAAATGTATGTGGCTGACCTTCTCTGATCTACTTGTTTCAGCTGTCATTTATAAGTAGAGTAGAGCCCCCACCGCTTTCTTTATCACAGACACAACTGCACATTCATATTTGTCTCTAAATATGTTCCATTGATATGTAATCAACACATAAGTGTAAAGCGCAACTATTATAAATGAATTTGTGAGTTCTTCCTTTGTTCCATTTATTCCCTTTAACCACTTCTAATTCTTGGCAAACGTATATATTTCAATATGCTTATTTAAGAATCCTTTCCAAAAGGCCCTTCTGTTCTTTTTAGCTAGGACCAGACTGACATGTAGGGAGGAAAAACATGACACCACTGTCTCCGCCAACAATTCCAACAGGAGCCAAAAGGTATCTTGCATTAGCACTTAAACGAGAGATATCTATTTAAAACTGTACAAACTGATGAAAGTGTTATTTTATTCCAGTTCCTCTTCATAGGGGCCCTGTTTCTTAAGGATCAGTACGGATTTCTGCACTGTAAAAGTCTCTCTATCTACTCTACCCTGCCATGTGTTTCCTTTTCTTCAGCTTAGTATACTTTCCAGAATAACACGCATTACTGAATATGTTACAGTCAATATCCTACGGGCACAAAGGAAATATACTTCAAATGTAAAGCCAAAAATTTATTCTTATTCTAAGTTAAATACTACTAAGCTAATTACAGAAGTGCTTCTAGACACACTTTATTAAAGAGAAGGGGGGAAAAAGGAAAAAAAAGACTCCTACTATATAGAAAAAAGTCTTAATCAAAATAATATTGTTAAAATTATTCCAGATACTTATTCTAGTTTCTACCTTTTTTCTGTTATAATAAATTTCTGTTTCTTACCCTTCCAGTGGCCCTCAAGGCATTAGTATTAATGGGTTTTGTCTGATGGGAGCAATAAAAGGAATTTTCAGTATTCCAGTTTCTTCAAGAGGACTTTGATTTTGGATGGCTTATTTTTCTTCTTCTTCTTCTTCTTCTTCTTCTTCTTCTTCTTCTTCTTCTTCTTTCAGTTTCTTTTTCTTCTTCTGTTTCTTCTTCTGTTTCTTCTTTTCCTTTTTCTTTTTTCCTTTTTTTCCATTTTTCTTTTTTCTTTTTCTTTTTCTTTTACTTTTCTTTTTCTTTTTTCTTTTTCTGCATCTTCTTTTCCTTTTCCTTTTCTTTTTTCTTTTCCTTTTCCTTTTCTTCTCTTTGAGGCAGAAAAAGGATTCATTACAGTTTAGTTGTATTTTCAAGGGAAGAAGTTAATGCCATTCTTTTTTTTTGTGGCATAGAAAAAATGTCTCATGTCTCAAAAAATGAGTACTAGTATATTGTGGAGTCAGACTTCACAATAGGTTTCCACGCCCAGCTCTCCACCGTCTCGCCAATATGGGACAAGGTTTTTGAGTTTGTCTTTTGACTATCTACAGCACAGGTAGAAAATTTAGAGAGTTAGGTAGGGGTTTTTTTAACTCGCATATCTCCCGTTGTTAACATACTTCAAAGAATATAGTCACTTTTCTGCAAAGTGCACCTGTCTTTCTGCATCCTAACCTAGAAGCCCTTTCTGGTCAAAAGACAGATCTACATCCTCTTCTTCTCAGAATTTTTCAGTGAGAACTTTGTGGATGAAGAAAACATTGAAAGTAAAGAAAGCAATTTTCTAGTAGGAGACGATGCTGAGGTTACATCCACATTGCAGGGAATAAGTCCCTAGGTTGACACCTCTCTAAGTAATATTCCCCCAAAGCTCTTAACAACTTGATGTAACTTCAAAGATACATTTAGCTTTGAAGTTGGTACTGCCCTGAGTGAGGGTTCCCCATGCCAAACTAAATTTTTCTATATCCCATCAAACATGACTTATTTTATGATTCTCTGAAGATAAAAACACCCTGCTGAGATACTTTCAGGATCAATTTGGTAGATGTACAGTGCCACACTTTGATGTGTACAATGTATTCAGCTAAGGTTATAGTTGCTTAAGGGTCTGTCTTACCACACACACTGGACACATCACTTGTCCAAATGTAGCTACCCTCTCTTTTTATTTCAAACTGCATCACTTCATACCTGTATCAAGCTGTTTATCCAGGTCTCTTCTTTTTAATCTAGGCTCATGTCAGTTTAGTTAAATGCCGGTTTCTTCGTAAAATGGTAGCTTCTAGACTATTTACCTTAGTGGTGAATCATATATCCATCACAGTTTAGCAGAACCTGTGTATCTATCTAAAAATATAAAGGAATTAATTTTTTTTAGGTAGGAGAGACTAGTCCTGCTTTGTCAACATACTTTAGTATGCCAGATTTGTAAGTGTCAAGGTAAACATCAAAACAATGTTCACACTCAGTTATAGCAAAATGCTTATAAATTTTTCCAAAATTATAGAGAGGGGAAAAAAAAAAACAAACAACAAAACAAACAGAGAGAAATTCCTCCAGAAATCCAGGATGCTTTCTTCACAGAAAGAACACCTACCATAAAAATAAATAAAGTTTATCAGGGAGGGATCCTTTTCCAAAGAAGATTATTGCAACATAGCTGCCATACACATAGCTTGTATCACACAAAAGGAAGCACAGGGTATGCTTGCATCATTCAGTGGAGCATAAGAGGTGAAGTAGCAGGCAGCAAAAGAACTAATTTTTGATTCACAGCCACATATCTCTGTCAAATGTACTTCTACACTGAAGCTGATTAACCTACCCAAGAAAAAGTATTAATTAGCCAAAATACTTGACTACACTGATGCTCATTCTGCAGCTACATGTGTGACATTATGCTTTATCTGCTTTCAGACATACTAGTCAGTTGTCCTCTGGCTCGTGTACATTTAGCACTATGTTCAGTGGACATGCATGCACACCGATGGTTTTACCTGGGAATCCTTATTGTCTGTTCAAAATAGCACTACTGAATTTAAACTCTTTGGTGTTGTCTAAGATGACCTTTTTCTAACTCTTGATTTCAGTGTTAATATGATCTTATCCAAAGTATTAGAACCTGTGGATACACACAGTTCCTTATCACTTGCTGCCTTATTTTTCCAGCTTACAACTGTAAAAAAAATAAGGATTCAGATAGTAACTTTATACAAAAGACCAATAAAGTAGAAATTATCAGCCATCTTTAAGCTCTCCCAATAATAGGAAGAGATTTGGGGGAGGGGAGGAGAATAGCATTCTAGATATTAAGGAAAAGCAGCATTTTTTCATCATTGTCAAAGATACCCTGAATGAAAAATTGCTACTAATTTGCTAAATTGCTACTAAATTGCTAAAGTATTAAATGCTACTGATTTGATTTCCAACTCTCCTAGCTTCTGGGCTACATAAGTCATGTTTTGCCTAGGCTGGAATGTTCTTAGCTCCCATATTCTTGGCAAATTTCTAGTTATAGTTGAAAAAATTAAATGAGACTTCAAGTTTCATCCTCATAAAGTAGAAAGAGAGATAGAGGGGAAGGTTTCCTTCTTTAAATGATGGACAGATTATTTCCAAAAAGAATGATTCCGTAGAAAAAAGGAGCATACACAGGAGCAATTCTAACAGCCTACATAGAGAAGAAGCAGTCAGTTAGTCAGTCAAAAGCAGCGAGGACTTTACCAAAAAGATCTTTCCTGGCATTAAAGTCTCATAAAATAAGTGGTCAAGCTTAGGAACAACTATTTGTATTTATAGCAGTAGTATGTTTCTGAATACCTCTCTCTTTTCTTCATATTCCTTTTCATAAGACATAAAAACTGATTATCTATGAGAAAGTCTTCTGTTGTTCACTGGTCTGCTAATATGCAAAAGCATGCTTTTCCAGACCTATTTACATGACTTACATTTTAGTAAGTTGACAATCAAACAGAATGTAAAAATGAAGAAATTAAAATAAAATAGTGAATATAAATATTGATGAAAAAAGGTTTTTAAGTGAAAGATTGCACATTTTAAACAAAGTGTTTTGCATTCACACAATTTACAGCTTAGAATTCGCATCTTTGTCTCTCTATTGATTTCATAAAACATACTTTTCCACCTAGAGGTATTACCAATATGACTTTTATTACATTAATTCTTTAGTCTGACACAGATGTAAGAGAGATTCCAAATTAATGTATTCTCAATCAATGTGTTCCAATCTGCTGAAAACTGCTTTAGTTACTTCAGCTTTCTATTTTAAATGATTTGAATGGAAACAAGTGCGGTACAAATGCAGTCTACATCTGTTGACTTAAAAGCATCTTTGATATAGAATGAATCTATATGAAAATCTTTACATTGCATAACAAAATAATTTATGAACACTTTTTGCAATAGTTGTGGAAAAAATACTTTCTTCAGCAACTTATCCAGAAATTACATTCTCTACACTTGTATTGGCATATTAAGCTTTCTAAATGGCTTTAGATGCATGCAATTAAATCACATAGCTTTTTTTGGTTATGGTATGCGTAAGTACATGAAAACAACAATTTTAAAATGGTTCTAACATTTCTTCATGAATTATCTCCTTTCTTTGTTAGTTTTATCAAAATGTTTACCCATGACAATGACTAAGGAGCTCAGTTTTCTTGTTGGAAAGTGAAAAAATGTAAAAGATAGCCAAACATTTTTTCTTTTCTTCATCAGATTTTAAAAGTGTATGCTAATTTTTAATTTTCTTTTTTTACACAGGTGTGTAACTTGCAAATAGGGCAGAGCAATACACATTGAATCTTTTTTCTCAAGTACTCATGCACAAAACTTCATTCAAGTCCACTCTTTAGAAGCTGGGCAGTCTAAAGAGGCATATATCCAGTGAAAAAAAGGAGCATTATCTGTGTTGCAGTTAGTCTGTAGTTCATTAGAAAAAATAATAGCAAATGTCTGTATGTTGGCTGATTTCCTTTAGGGAAATGTCCTATAGGGATTTTTGTGATCCTCCCTGTTCTCTACAGAGACATATGCTCTGGCAGTTATCCCACAGTGACTAGTAAATATTGGAATAGAGGCTGGTATTAAGCCACACAAGCTCTAGATGAAACAGTGCCATTTTAAGACACAGACATAAGGAATTTGGCTTCAGGTCCTCAGTTTGGACAGATTTCTATGACTCATATAAGATAATTAAGTAGAGATTTCGGTTCAATGCATTCAAAGTTACAGAATGACAGAAAGGTTAAGTTTGACAAAGGTCTTCAGAGATCATCTGGTCTAACCCACATACTCAAGCAGGGCCACCTAGAGCTCGTTGCCTGGAACCTTGTAGAGATGGCTTTTGAATATCTCCTTAAATGGAGACTCCACAACCTGTGCCAGTGCTCAGTCACATTTGCAGTAAAAAACTATTTCCTTATATTCAGATGCAACTTCCCGTGTTTGTGCCCATTACCTCAGGTCCTGTCACTGCGCATCACTGGAAACAGCTCAGCTTTTTGACTCAGATCAAGTAGTAGCTGACTCCAGTATGCATATTTTCTCATATATGTGAGTTTAAAGTAGTCCCATCATATATGCAGCATATATAGCAATTGGTAGGCTTGAAAATATACTTATATAGTCATAAGGTTTGAGCTTTTCCCTGTTATAACATCCAACATAACAATTTGTATTTCTGCCCTGTATATCTTTTGTCTTTTCTCTGCATAGAAAATTTCTAATTCTCTTTTCTGATTAACTTTTAGAAATTACAAAGATAAATATGTAAAAAATATTTTATAAATATAAGCCTTACAAGAAATTGGAGAAAAGAGTACTTGAAAACTTTGAAATGTCATTATTTGCAAACTGTTTAATTCATTATTGAATGAATGAACTTTGTCTTAAAAAGGTGTTATGAGAAGGATAACACTGTTCATGAACTCCTCAACTGACTATCAGAGTTACAGAGAAGCTATTTGTCTGACCATTTCTCACAGTCAAGAGGTTAAAACACTTGCAAATAGCATTTCCCTGTATCCCTCTTGCTTCTTTTTTATTTTTTTGGTGTTGGGGGGGAGGTGGTCATTCTCCTTCAGCTAAGATATTCACACAAGATGCTTTCCTTCCTCTGGGTCTTGTTCCTGTGCTACTACCACCTCCTTCATTCCTTGCCCTCCCTTTTGGAAATGGAAGCAAAGTGAAGATAGTTAACAGCTCTAGAAAAGCTGAAAGCAAAGACGGCAGTTTGAGTTCTTTTGAGAGGATTGTCTAAACTAGTTCATTCATGTTAGTGAACTTTTCTTAGAAAAAATTTTATGCTTTCATTATTTTCAGCCCCTTGCAGGACTTAAGTGGTGACTACTTTTATGTGCACATAAAAAGAGAGTCACAACTCAAGTTGTGATCCAAAGTTTGTGAGTGAATGCCCTCAAATTGTAAGCAAGCTAGAGACTTTTTGTTGTAGATATGAATAATTTCAAAAGTTTTACAGGTTGAACATTGGTTAAATTATAAGTTTGCAATCATGAAGAATAGATTTTTCTCCCCATCTTTGGCTCATGAGCTCTTCTATATAATAAAAAATTCTACCATGTACCAGAATCAAAATCAAAATTATAAATATTTCCTCAATCAGAAAGAAGCATATAAAAGAGTCTCCTGGAGCACTATGTTCTAACTGAATTCTTTTAAATTGGAATTTTAAATAAACCAGCTAAAATTTAATAGAAATGAACATACACATTAATAAAAGTTCGATTCAATGTAACAACATTTTTTACATGGCCATGTGGGCTTTTTTCTTTTTGGAAATATAAAATCTCCTTCCCTACAGAAGAAAAAAAAAATACTGCAAAATGCCTTATTAACAATATTTTCAGTTTCAAGCACACATTCTGAAGACAAAAGAAAAAAAAGTTTTATTTGTAAATTTTCAGCTCACTTCAATAATCATGTATTACTTTTGAGACTGTTCCAGAGGTTCTGACAAAATATGTGTGTGACAGAACATTGACAAGGAGGAATATTTAACTGCATATATTATAATGTTTTTAATCAATAAATCTGCAACATGTAAAATATTTTAGACACTGGGGAGACAGTCTTTGCTTCTGAGGGTTTATGGTCCACAGTTAAATCAGATAAAATGTATAAAATATATGTGTTAAAAAGGATCAAAGAAAACAGATGCAGATTGACATATTTTTCATGTTTTATGAAATTGGATTTTCAAACATGCTGAATGCCGAGACTTCCCTAAGAAGTTGTATCAACTTCGAATACATGACAGTGGAATAATAAATTTCACTCTCTTTGATTTTTGATATTATTTTTTTCTTCCTTAAATGTACATGGACACACACATAGAAGGTATTTCTATTTTCCTCCAAACTAAAAAATTTGATATTACTGAGTAATCATGAAAAACAAACGTATTGATAAATTTTTCATATCAATACCCTGTTTGTTTGGTTTTTTTAATTTTATTTCCTTTATGGGATCCAGTATTACATATTCTCCAAAATAACCAGCTTTCTTTATGTAAGTTACCATTAGTATCCATCTAGTTACTTATTTTTAACTACACACATTTCAGCAAAACAATCTGAACCAGACATTTAAAAGTTATTATAAGACTAATTTCATAGAAGAATTGGAGTTTAAGGTAAATGGAGAATCTTCAATGAAGTCCTTAGGCATTCTTTAACATATTTTAGGTGTCACACAACCCCAGATATTTCACAAGATTATTGGAAGAAGTGTTGCCAAGCAGTACTGAAAATCAACCAGTTTTATTTGAATACTTAAAAGATTTAGAGATTTAACAGTAAACTTCTATAATATTGGACCTACTGTGTTTGTCTTTATTTTGGAAGTGTCAATATGCATTAAAGTAGGTGTACAAGACAGTTTACATACATCCTACTTCAGCGGTGCATTTCATTTTGTCATAAACATTTCTCTGAGAAATGAAAAACATGTTTCTCTAAAGGTAAGAGCTACATATGGTAGCTGTTGTATATTAAAGAAAGATAAGTTCTCAATGAAACTTTTATTTAAAAAATAAAACAACATCCATGGTTTATCATCAGTCAGAATTGAACAGAAGAAAAAAAGGAAAACAAAGGACTAATTGTAGCTATTTCAAACAGTCTTAATTCAAAAAGGAGAGTGGTGTCACTGAATAGTGTTTATAAACATAAAGTCCCTTAACTTATTATGCTGTTGGCTTCTGACCTTTCTGAATTCTTTAAAGATTTAATCTGGTTAATCAATTTAATCAGAATAGAAGTTGCTTCATTCAGAGTATGATTTTACTCATAGCGTTCTATAAAGGGCATTACAGTACTTAGCCATCATCATACAAACATTTCAAAGAGCAGATTTTAATGAATGTTAGCTGTCTAGTTGTTTTTTTAAATTCCCTTGGATACACACTACATACTTTAGGCATCTAAATAACTTTGATATCCTTATATACATGGTTTTGCAAAAAGCAAAATTCCCAATTCCAACTTTCAAACTCCTGGGATGTCTCTTTTATTTTTTCATCTGTCTTCACCTCCTGTCAGGAAAAAAAGAAACAGATACCAATTGACAAAAATTCCTAGACTAAGAAATCCAATTAAAATATCTGTATAATATTACTGATCTCCTGGGCTCTAAAACATTGCTCCTCACAACTTTCATTTTCTTTACTCTTCTTTACATCTTATGCAACAAAACACAGATTTTCGGAAGAGTTCTGAAACTTAAAATATCAAAAATTTTAGTGGGACAGGCTCCCAAGCCTCAGTTACAAGTAATTACTTGCATTTTCTGGGGAAGTTGTTCCTGAAAAATGTAAGTCTGTTGCAAATCTTTTGTTTCGTAATACCAAATCTTTAGGCTTTGAGTTTCTTTTCACTCTTCTGTATTTGGAGGTTTGTATTTTTTTGAAAGTGAAAGTAGTTTGACAGAGAACAACAGTAGCGCTTTGCCCATTATGTATATATGAAATTTGGGAAACTTGCATTAAATATAATCTGTGAAATTACAACGTTGCACATTTTCTGAGTGGAAATTCCCTTTCCAGGAAAAAATTAAAAATAGAGACACTCCATTTTTTTGCATTCCAAACTGCTATCTGGTGTTTGCAGTTGTGTGGAAAGCTGCAAAAGATGTGCTTTTCAAGGAGGAATGCTTCATTTTGTCTTAAAACTCCATTTATTCATTCATTCATTGGTGACATTACTGAAATATTAGGACACTGGTGAAGTTAGAAAAGTAAAGATTCTGTGTTTTTCACAGCATGTTAATTCCCTAGCTTCTAGTGTTGGCTAATGAAAGAGAAACTGAGTATGTAACTAGGCAAATAGAAAATGTTAACTAAACTTTATTGAGCTCTAAGGAAAACCTACAATGTGATACTCACTGCTTATCCTAAATGTTTCCATTATCTTTACTTAAGACTATACAATCTTATCTGTACTTAAGAAAACATACATTTGAGCTTCAGACAGAAATCATAAAAGATAAAGGCTCTTGCCCTTGTCTTAGAGTCAGAAAGCCATTTAGCATTAAGTAGTTCAAAAACCTGTTAATCCTAAATCAAAGGAAAAGGTTAAAAATAATCAATTTAAGAACTTTCTGGATGCTTTTGTATGTGCCTGCTTTAAAAAAAACCCCTCAAACACTGAACAAAATGTAAACTGAATTTTTATGTTAAAATGTTTCCTTAAATCAAAGTTTGATGAATTAAAATGCTGAGTGTAAAAAAGAATGAAATCTGCAACATTTTGAAACTTAAAATATAAAAGGTAAAGTGAAAAATAAATGCTGCAAAGAGAGAAGAAAAAACCTACAGCCAAAAAAGAACACCTATCCCACAAATAAGAGAAAAACATGATGAGGGTTCTGTTTCTTTAAAACAGAAAAACCTGTATTTTAATAGCTAATAGATATTTCCATTACGTAAAACTGGTGTCTCAAATCCTTTACACAAAGCCACATGGAATAAAGCATCTCATATTTAGATTTTCATAACTGAGGAAACTAAAAACATGATATTGGAGTGTTTTGGTTTAAACCCAGCTGGCAACTAAGTACCACATAGCAACTCGCTGACTTCCACCCCGTCCCAGTGGGACGTGGGAGGAGAATTAGGGGAAAAAAAGTCCGAGAAAAATAAGTGATGCACAATACAATTGCTCACTACCTGCTGACCGATACCCAGCAATCAGTCCTCTTCCGGGTAACCCCTCCATTGTATATGTTGGGCACGATTTTCTGCGGCAGGGAATATGGAATACCTTCCAGTACCTAAAGGGGTCTGACAAGAAAGCTGAGGAGGGACTTTCAGCGATAGAGGGGAGGTTTAGACTAGATATTAGAAATAAATTATTTGCTGTGAGTATGGTAAGGCACTGGAACCGATTGCCCAGAGAAGTTGTGGATGACTCATTCATGGAAGTGTTTAAGGCCAGGCTGGATGGGGCTTTAAACAACTTGGTGTGGTGGAAGATGTCCCTGTCCACGGCGGGGACATTGCAACCAGGTGATTTTTATGGTTTCTTCCAACCTAAACCATTGTATGATTCTCTGATTATTATATGAATATCCTTTTGGCTAGTTCAGGTCAGCCGTCCTGTCTGTGCCCTCTCCCAGGTTGTATTTCCTTACTGTCAGAGCATGGAAAAATGAAAAGTCTTCAACTTTAGGGTAAGCACTACTTAGCAACAACCGAAGTATCAGTGTGCTATCAATGTTATTCTCACACTGAATCCAAAACACAACACTGTACCAGCTACTAAGAATAAGACCTCTATCCCACATGAAACCAGGCCATGGAGACCTAAAAGACAGTCAGTATTAAAGACTATTCTTAGTCTTATACCCCCTGACTGTAAATACAGAATGCATGTCTCCTTCCCCATATTTCTGACGAGTTTCACCACTGGTTAAGACTGTTCCATTTTTCCAATCACAGAATTGTCTTTATCGTATTTCTTTTGCCATATGTTTTCCAATAATCAGTTTGATCCAAGGTGTCTGACAGAGATCAACTTCTGAATTCAAATTGCTCAGCAAGCATTGTAAGATAGGATTCTGGGCACAACAAACTAGTCCCAGCTGGCCCCTGTGAACCCAGATCATATGCCAGCACTCAAAATTCCTCTTCAGGCTAAATTAAAGATTATTGGCAGTGCAATGGAAGGGAACTGAAATTCAAAGGGAAAGATTTTTCCTAAGAAGTGTCTCAGCTCAGATGAAAAGAGAAACAAACTGAGGTGCATGTGGGAAACAGAGGGAACAAGAAACTTGGAAACAGAAAATTAAGGGACAGGGACAAATAACTGGAGGAAGAGAAAAGACTGATATACTAGATAAAAAATGTACTGGGAAAAACTCAATTATTAAATGGCAGAGGGCCAGAGAAATAGGAGACAACTTTATATGGGGAAGACAAGTATTTTGGGGTGAAATATAAAGGAACATGTACTGCATTCACTTTTAGTATTGGATTTTGGGTTGCATACATTTTCTATACAAGAACCATGTGTTTCAATGTTGTGAGATACGCTACCTGTCAGAACGTTTAGTACCCTATTAGTTGCCAAGGCAACGATATCTTTTTGTGAAGCACATTTTGGGTCTGGTTTCCCCTTTTGGAGTTACGCCCCTGTAGTGCACAAATAAATTTGACCAAGTTATGCATGAGAAGTCTGAATTTGATGAACCATAGCAGACATTAAATTGCCTGCATTTTGTGCTTCTACAGTATAATTTCCAGAAGACTATTGTCACAATGATTAGTTTTGCATGACTACGGTTCAAAAAATTGTAATTAGACATAGAAACTCAAATGTTCTCATAGCTAGGAAGGTCTATTACCACTTCATTATATCTGAAAGCTAAATGATGGTGCTACTGCATCGTTTGCTACTCATATAACCAGGATAGCTGGAATATTCAAGAGGCAAAACCACACATTAAAAATTCTTGGAAGCACTGAATCCACTGGAATACAGCATATATGGTATATATATATGCTGGAATACAGCATATATGGTAAAACCTGACAACTGAATATGACATAGCCCTATGCCATGTGTTAGTTGATTGTTAACCCTTTCTCTGACTGCTGAGCTTCAGAGTCCCTGAACTCTTAATTCTCTCTCATTTTTTGCTTTTCTAAATTGTTGCCTTTCTCTGTTTTCATGCCTTTGCTTTTCTTATTTACCAATTATGTCTTTTCTTATGGGGGTTTCTTTTTACTAGACATTTGCATATAGCCTCACACATTTTAACCCCGACTAATCTGATATAAAGATAATACTGCTATCAAAAGGTGCAATAGCAAAAAATAATGGGTGTTACAGGTTTAGTAAAAAGGGAAACACAACTGCTGCTTAGTGAAAGTAATTTAATTTCGAAGGAATGGTAAGGTGTGAACCTTATATCATGGGTAAATGCCAAATGTCCTGTTTCCAACAGAGAACGTGCCAGGATATCATACGATCTCCAAGCTCTTAACTGGCAAAGAAAGGTAAACACTAACATAATTCTACAAAAGAAAACAAATGGCGGTGTAATTTTGATGTCTGGCAAATTTTATGCAGTTGCTCCTTGCAGAATTTCTCATAAGAACATAACAATTTTTATTTGTTTAGGAGACACATTTGTAAAACGTGTCCTCTTCAGTATGCAAATCTTGGGTATTTCCTCAGAAAAGATCTGAGGCAGGTAAGCATAAACGGAGACATTTTTTATTTGTTGTTGACCAAAATTAGCAGATAATTTTCACAACTTGTCTATGAAATAAGTCACATTACTTGCAAGATCTAATAGAATGCTTTCTCAAAACGAGGTCTCAAATGGCACTAAATTTTTTCCTCACAATCTAAACAAGTATAATGGTTACTATTGAGTGAACTGCAGCATCCAAAGCCGAAACACAAATTAATCACTGGTCAAGTCAGACCTCCTGAAAACATACTGTGTACAATAATGTTTTCCAAGTATTTTAGAATCAATTTCTAAGTATTTTAAATAGATTTACATGCTACTGTTGTATACATCTCCCAGAAAGCTACAGATGTTTCTGAAGAATGAGTGGGAAAGTGCATGGCTTTGAACGATCACGAGCAACTCTAGTTACTAGCCATAAAATAGTCTTATGTTTAGATGTCTTTCAAGGCGCAGTCATCATTCAGTCAATCATCTAGCAGAAGATTTCTAGATGTTTCAGAATTTTGTAACTTAGTCTGTATTTCTTAACATTTTATCAACCTAGTCTAATAATCAATGTTTAAATTAGTTTTATGTTTTTTTCCACTAGGTGTTTAAGATATTTTATTCTAGTGTAATTCAGAGGTTAAGCCCAGGTAGAGGAGGACGTGAGAGAGGGAAGGTGTTTTTTAAGGTTTGGTTTTATCTCTCATTATCCTACTCTGATCTGATTGGTAATAAATTAAATTATTTTCCAAAAAGTTGTTTCTGTTTTTTTAATGATGGCAATTGTGATATTATCTCGACTACGTGCCTTTCATTATATTTTCTCTCCCCTGTCCAGCTGAAGAGGGGAGTGACAGGGTGGCTTTGGTGGGCACCTGGCATCCAGCTCAGGGTCAAAGCCACCACAGTCACTAAGAAAATCATTTTAGTTTCTCCTATGTTGTTGTATGAGTTTGAAAAAATCTTTTATTTTCACTGTCATTGGCAGCTATTTCTATAAATCTTAACCGTCTTCTCTAGCTACCTTTTAATCTTAAATGTAACAGCAGCAAAGTAAGTTAGTACCAATTAACTGAAAATGGCTTGACATTGACAAAACTTCTGCTTGTGCTATTTAAAACATGCACATTACATGCAACTTGACGGTATACAAAATACTCACTGACAGAATGAAATGAAATTTTGCTAGTTCTTTTTCACTTCCTTTTTGAAGATCAGTATAGTGTAAAAAGTTGGTACCCTTTGTATTCTGATCTTGCAAAGATTAGAAAAAAGTATAATTTTGCACTGTAATTATTTTCACAGAAATAACCCTGGTCACCCCCACCCTCCACCCAGATAGCATCATTTAAACACTTCAGTAGTCATTTTTGCATATAAACTATAAACAGAAAGCTTTTAAGTATAAATGCTTCTATTCACAACTCATTGCATTAAATGAGCAGCTAAAGCAGCTAAAGTTTTCATGTGTTTAAGACAGAAAAATAAATTGATGAAGAGTGCTTCTAGAACAGTTATATACTGACATGATAGGCTCTCTTGTTCTTGTTCTAGGCTTTTTCAAAGCATTTTAAAAGAAAGTGGATGTTTAGTGTGCATTATGCCACATTGTAAATTGCCTGGCAGGGACTTGTGTTAAATACTGTGCTAGTACAGGTCCCGTTTTGAGCTCACCACAAACCATAGCAAAATTACTTTATGACTATGCTAATGGATGCACTAGTCTTAAAGAAGCACAAGCAGATAATCAGATATAAAATTATTTCCACAGAAAAATTTGAAGAGACAGACTTTTCCATGGAAATAAGAATTGTGCTGAATCCTTTAATATTATTGTCAAGAAAATCACAGCTCAACAAAGGAATGGAGAATTCATTCGTAAATGAAACTAGGGAATAAAAGAATATGCAGTGTAGGATAATACAATATGATCAATATTGGATCATTAATTTGCATGAATATGGGTATAGCTATTCATCTTTATGAATGCTAAATCACAGTCACACAAATATGTTCTCACATGATACAGTTCTCTGTTTGGAAATACTTTGTGGTTACCCCATAATAAGATGCACATTTTGTTTCACTAGGATACTGAAAGATGTTATACAGAAGTAGCTTAATACTGTAGTTCAACCTGAAAAAAAGCTTCTGTGATTTTTCTCCTCCAAGACAAGACAAAATCACAGAAAGGACTTCTGAGGGATGCATACAGTTTGCCCTGGCCTGGCAGGAAACTTCACAGCTCAGTGACATTTTTGAGATCTCATATGAGAGAACACAGAATCACAGAATCATAGAATTTGTGAGTTGGAAGGATCCACAAGGATCATTGAGTAAGTTCTTAGCCCTGAACAGGACCATCACCAAGAGTCACACCATGTGCCCAAGAGTATTGTCCAAACGCTTCTTGAACTCTGTCAGTCTTGGTGCTGTGACCACTTCCCTGGAGAGCCTGCTCCAGTGCTCAACCACCCTTTGGGTGAAGAACCTTTCTCTAATATCCAAGCTAAACCAAACCGGACACAACTGCAGGCCATTCCTTCGGATCCCGTCACTGCTTATCACTGGGAAGAGATCAGTGCCTGCCCCTCGACTTCCCCTCATGAGGAAGTTGTAGACTGCAATGAGGCCTTTCCTCAGTCTCCTCTTCTCCAGGCTAAACAGACAAAGTGAGTTCAGCTGCTCCTCACACGGCTTCCCCTGAAGGCCCTTCACCATCTTCACTGCCCTCTTTTGGACACTCTCCAATAGCTTAGTGTCTTTTCTATATTGTGGTCCCCAAACCTGCACACAATATTCAAGGTGAGGCCGCACCAGTACAGAGCAGAGGGGACAATGCCCTCAGTTGATGTAAAGGTTTGCCTGATGTCCCGCAGAACACGGTTGGCCCTCCTGGCTGCCAGGGCACTGCTGACTGTGTGTTCAAGGCCAGGTCAGATGCAGCTCTGAACAACCTGGTCTGGTTGAAGGTGTCCCATCCCACAGTAGAGGTGCTGGAACTAGATGATCTGTAAGGTACTCTTCCAACCTAAACCATTCTATGATTCTATGATTTATAGAGTGTAATGGACACGTCTTGAGAAGCCAGATTAATTTATGAACTTCCCTTTGGATGAATAAAATTAAAGTCTGAGTGTTGCACTTATTAGCTTAAAATTTGAAACTAGTACAGACCAGGGGCATAACACAATTTTTCCCTTTTTTTTGTTTGTTTGGTTGGTTGGTTGGTTGGTTTGGTTTGTTTTTCTTTTTTTTTTTTCCTAAAAAACCCCTTCAATTTGTGTCAAAATTGGTCTATAAAAGAGCCAAGCTATTTCAAAATATGAATTGTCTGCTTCTCAAACTCATGACATCAGCTCTTAATTCTACCATGTGAATGACTTTAAGCCATGCACGTTACTCTATGTTGGATCATCAATAGCTCAGAAAAACAAATTATTGCCATTTCCTGTAATTACCTATACAGAGTACTCCTACAAACTTCATATTCAAAAATAAGAGCTATCTAACTATTTTAAACCTGTGTCTTCATCGGTGACTCCTTACAAACAACTTTACAATATTAGGTGGCAATCGTCTGAGTGGGAGTATTTTACACCATGAGTTAATGGCTGCAGGAATCCTCCCTACACAGCAATTCACATTTCAATTCAGAAACCAGGAGAAGTAGAAGACTATAGACACAATAGTGTAGAGAGAAAGAGTATTGTTAATGAGATTTTACTTTTTTTAGGCACTAGCTAATTTAGTTTTGATTTGCTGAAATCATAATTTCAGTGTCTGATGTGAGAGGATCATAAGAGGAAGTAGGGAAGTGCAGTTCATTCATGAAATAGTCTTCAAACTACAGAGCACTGTTATGATTGGAATTTTCATAAATGTACAAAACCAGAAGTGCAAGTGCCTGATGATGCTCACATACAAAAGGGTAAACAATATGGAGCTTAAGTGCATCACAAATAAATGGTATTTGGGATAATTTTCTGGGCTATAACTTTGAATTTAGCCCAATTACTGCTTTAGTTATATAAAACCTGAATATGTCTTTAAAAAAAAAATCTCAAAATATTCTACTTCTAACACATTAGCTATTTAACTTCAGCCTCACTGGAGCTCTAAGTTTGCAGCAAATCAGATTTTCCAAAGTTTTGTAAAACATTTTAATCTGATATAATTTTGATTGGTAGTGAAAAATGTAACATACATTTTAATATTATATATATAGATAGATATATATATATAAATGGCAAAATATGAAAGGTAAGGTCTTCTTTTCTGTTCAAACAGTAATATTTTACATGGTTTAGATGGACTTTTCTCAATTTGATAAGCAGTAATCTTATATGATTAGTGAGCACCTCTGCAAATGAAAGATTAATGCTTCAACGGCTAACTTTTATCAACATTCACATGCTAATCCTACATGCAAAAAGCAATGTGCCTCTACATATATCTCATTATTTTTTAATACATGGAGAAAAACTAGACAAGTCAAAGTAAAAGAATAAATTAAAAGTTAGAAAGTGGTAGATACATTTTTTACTAGATTGTGATTAAATAATTTTCATTATCATGCTTCTCTTTGATAATAATTATAATATTACATAGAATACCAGTAACTTGTATGATTATTATAATTTTAAGAGACAAGACGATGCAAGTTCATTTTCAGGTTGGTACTTTACGGCACTTATTTTTCAATTAGTATTTAGCAGCACTTTATCCAAACAGCTTCAGTCTTTATCTTAATAACCTCTTTATTATCAAATTTGTACCTTTTTCCAAGTGGTAAATTAAAAAAAATTTGGAAGACAAAAGAAGAAAAAGAAATATGAAAGCTAAAAAATTTGTTAGAGGATTTGGGAATAATTTTAATTCCTAAATCTATATTTTAATGCATGCATTTGAGATCAGAAGTATACTGTGTATATATGTAAAAACACACAAAATACATGAACATATACATCTACACCTATTGAAGAAACATAAAATTTGCTATCACCTAAATTATGTTTAAAATACCAAGCATATCAATATTACTTAAAAAATATGATCCTTTTTGTTGCAAGCAATTGTTTTTTGCAAAGGACGGAGAAATATATGCCTTTTAAGGGAAATGGACACACACGTTTTTAAATCTCTATATATTCACACAGAGGAAATGTAAAGTACCCCAAAGCGAAACGTAATAATAGTCTCACAGAAAAGGAAATAGAGATTGCCTTGTACAATACAATCATCTCAGCAGTGAGTCATTATCAAAGAGAAAGAACAGTGAGTGTAAGAATGTGACCATGATTCTGGAAAAGCTAATGTATTTTGATAATGTACTTGCTATGGTTTAAACAGTGGCCTGGTAACATGCTTCTACAGGTGAAGAAAAAAATCTGTTTTATGTGGTATCTGGGGGAAACTTCTCATGCTTGTTCTGTTTCACTCCCCAAGTTAAAAAGAATTTGGATACCTTAGTGCTTAGCTTTCCATACTTACACTGCCAAATGAAGTCACCACTCCTTTGCCTTCCCTTATAATCTAAACAGATATGCCAATAGTAAAGTGCTGCTGGAATTCAGGACATTCTCAGTCTTGGCCAAAGAGAGAGATCACACTCTGTGAACTACTTCCTTATGTAACAGTCCAAAAGATACATAGGGAGAAAGGACAGTAGTTGGCAGAAATAGCCATGGATTTACACCATAAATCACAATCTTGTGTAGACTTAATATATATCAGAATAATGCACTTCAATTTTGCTAAAAGTAACATGTTTAGCTGCTATTCTGGTGTTTGTGGGTTCTCTCTCCTTATCAGTTTGTGCATCAGTTATCAAAGCTATATTTAGAATGCACATTATAATCTTCCTGTACACACAGACCTAGGATACATATATATAGCCTGTGCTAATAAAAGCTCCAAACATCTGAAAGCCTTTTCATAAGCTTGCCCTTAATATATCCCTGTAGGACTGGAAAGTACTGTTTTATGTCCTAATGGATATAGAGCTGAAAGACAGAAAAAACTTCTCAACAGAAAAAAAAAAATTGATGTATCAGCTGCTGTAGAATAGCTCTTTGTGTATCTCTCTCTGTTAGTACTCCTTTGCAGGTGAACACAAAATGCTTTACCTTGAGGCATCATTGCCTTAATATTCTCTGTCTAGTATACACTTGCTGCTTCACTCCTGAAAGCTGCCCATAAGATCAGATACTCATTTTGGGAGAGTGCAAGCCCACAAGACTGAAACTTTCAAAGCCAGCAAAAATATGCCCTGAACACCTCTTCTAGTATAACCTCCAGAGTGTTTGAAATGTAGGTAGATCAAGAAATGAAGGACTTTTCTGAACTCAGGATTGAGATTTTTTCCGATTTCTTCTGGTCATTTTTGTCATATGTTGCTTAAATCGCTGTCACACTAAGCTGAATAGAAATAATGTCTGAGACATGCTTTTACCAAAGAAATATTGAAGTCTAACTAAGATACCAGGCCTTGGAATTTTTTTTTCTTTTTTGAAAGCTCTGACTTTGTTAAGCTCAAAAGGATTCACTGTTTTGGAATAATACAATGTCTGTTGTAGTAAAGATTAAACTCAGTATTTATTGCCTTAGAATATTTCTATTCCCACCTTTTTTTCGGTTTTGAGTTTTTGTTTGGTTGGTCAGTTGGTTTTGTTGGGGACTTTTTGGTTTTCTGTTTTTTTGGGGGGGGTTGTGTTCTTGTTTTTTGTTTCATTTTTGCTTGTTTGTGGGGTTTTTTGGTTTTCTTTGCTTGTTTGTTTTTTCTCTAATTGAACTTTTTTTTCATTTTTACTTTTTACACTCTTATTTTCATTATTCTGTTGAGCCATTTGATATCTGATCTTCTCTAATACCTTATTCTTTAGAATATAGGTATCATATAACTGCAGATCAGCGAGTTTTAATTAGCCAGTGGATTATTAACTTCTTTCCCTTCTGATTAGAAGTTGGAAAGCTTTTCCATTGTAGAAATTTTTGTAACTAGATCTCAAGATAAATTCAATGGTTTACAGGGGTATTCCACAGACTTAGAGAGATTTTTCTTTTTTTCACCTTATGATTTATTAAATTAATTTTCCAATTATTGATTATTAATTTAATGTTTATTATTATTATTATTATGACCTTTGTTCTGTACTGTGATCACACAGAGATACTTGCAGTTCTTCACATTAATTCAAGAATGGCATTGCCTTTAATTTCTCCATCAAAGTAAATGGTTATAGCACACCAGCAGACTACAGAGCATGAAGCTTGTAAAAATCTGTGAAATGTTATCCACAGGCTGTAGCTTCCATCTCCACTTCTCAAGGCCTCTGCTGTCACATCAGGACTGAATTTCTCTGCAATATGTCACTGTGTTGGAGTCAAATACCTTATTGTGCATAGAGTAATTCCTTGTTATGGCTATCTATATAGAACTGTGGTTGCACCAGAAAAACGTATTGTTTTGCTCTTTTTCTGGCAAACAAAATTAGCCAATAGGATTTATTCCTTACAGCAGAAGCTGTGAAAGGAATCCTCATGTAGATTTTGTAACTGTGTCACTCTTCCATAGAAAGACTATATCTGTTATCTGAGATAGCAGTAAGATTTAAACAATTATTCCACCTAAGTAAGATTTCTCTTGTTAACATTGTACTAATTAGCAGTGCTCTACTTACCTTGTTTCCACTAGGTCAGCAGTAGTAATTAGAACAGATTGAATGTAGTGAATTAGGTCCTGAAGTGCTAAGCTCAAAATCATGTTTATGGGCAAAAAGGAAGCATACCTTGGAAATAAATAAAATCAATAATTTAATGTTATTATACCTGAAATCTCAAGAGTCTAATCATTATTACTCCAGATCTAATTGTTATATAAAAAAAGAAAGAATATTGATGCGACTAAAATTGTTCTGCACACAGTTCTGAGTTTCTACCCATTTTTCTGGTGTTCTGTTCACTCTTCTCCTGTTCCTCTGGGCCTAAGATCTGTAGTTTCACACAGGAGAGAGTGTTATTGTGAATTGTCAGCGTCTGGAGTCCTTTACCAGGAGGAATATGATGTTCATGTTGCTAATTTCTCCTTCAGCCCTCAAGGGTCAACTTGGGGTTAGTTTTATGTTTGCTAACACACTTTTACATTTTCTCTTTATCATTGGCCTCTAGCTCCAGGTTACATCCAAATTTACTATATGTTGTGACCTTTACGTATGTTAGATCCTATTTCTTTGTTTCTCTGTTAGCCTTAAACCCAGCTCCAGGTATGTAGCCCAGCTACAGGCATATAGTTACCTAGAGGATGTTTTTTTAACACAACTTCAAATATGTATATATTTTTAAAGAGATGAAAATATTTCAATGCACTAAAATACAAGCAGGAAAATTTAAATATGAAGATAAGGAAGAGAAAAATGTTGCAAGGCATACACCTCTCTAAATATAAGTATTAAGCACTGACAAAATAATCCTCTGGAGCAGAGATGTTGAAAAATGGTTACACAGACAGCTGTAGGAAAAGTAGTATTTTAATGACAGCTGCAGGATTAAAGCAGTTATGTCCAGTTCATCTGCAACTGGATTAAATTTGAGCAAAAAAAAATAACATATGCTGTTGCCTTGCAGCACTGTATGACTACAGCCTTGCAGTATGCAACTATAGTGTCTGCTCAGAAGCCGACCGAAATCAAGAGTTCCATTAAGAATTAAGAATCCATCTTGTGATTTCAAGTATCAGTATCTTTTGTGTCTCATTCGCATGAAACTCATCACAGGAACACAAGACCTGTTTCATAAATCTCAAGCCCAAATTTAGTAGTGATTTTCCATTAGACAAAACAGATTTGCTGACAAGATGATATTGTCTCTGAAAAGTGGATGTTTCTCCTGGGGCAAAAACAGTTATTACGTGTAAAAAATTGATTTGGAAGTGAAGGCATGAGGTAAAGAGAGTGTCCTTTCTTCTTTTGTTCATCAGAAGATCGCAAAAATGTTATATTTAGAGCCTTAATTGTAATTAAGTAAAGGAAAGAACTGTCTGAAGGAGTAAAAGGTGGTATTATATCTGGACAAATCACTAAACAGTATGACTATTTTCCTGCACTGCGTCGAAGCAAATTACTATTTTTAAAGCATACGTAGATTTTTATTTCTTTTGGGTTTTTTGTTTGGTTTTTTGGGGGAGTGGAGTGGGTTATTTTTTTTTTTCCTGATGTTGGTTTTCTGGGTTTTGGTGGTTGTTTTTTTCCAGGAGTGAAAAATATGCCCTTATTCAAGCTCCCTTTTATATTCTCTAAGGGTATACATGACTGTTTGGCAAACAATCTATGTGATATCAGTACTCCTGTTTGGACACCTAACTGCACAGCAGAGTTTGAGGAGATGAAAGAAATTCTTCTTTACTTTTCTTTCCTTATTACAAGGTGAAATTCAAACTCTACAAGCCTCACACCTACGGTTCAGGGAAATAAAATTCTCCTGGTAAATTGCTGCAACACACTCATCAGCAGATTATAGGAGTTATTTTAAGTTCTTCCATGTATTTCTGAAATTCCTGAACTACTTAGTCAATATGTTGTTCTGTTATGTGTAAACTTTTATTACATTAATTCAAAATCCGTTGTATGTTTTGGTATGCTTCCCCTTTTATTGCATATTTAAAGAACATAATTTACTAAAAAATATTTAACTTCTATGTAGGAGAAAAAATTAAAGTACTTTACTTTTACACCTTTATGTATAAAAATAGGACCAGATATGCAAAGACAAATCCTTTTATACAGGTCAAATGCCTCAATGTATGTCTCTTTATGTGAAAATTTAATCCAGGGAAACACACAATATCGAGAAATCAGATGCTCTATTGTCCCTAAATTTTCAAAAATAATTTGTAAGCTGTTTCAAACATTGTTGCTGTCAAACAATATGAGTTCAAACTGGTTTGACTTTTTACCCTGAATCCAACTGTGCTGTCTAGTATTTAGAAGCTTGAAATAAAGCCATACATGTTTTGATTTTTGTGCCAGACCACCATCTTTACTAGGTAAAATACTGTATTTCAATAATATCATGCATGTTCAGCAACATCAATTCTATAGGTGTATGTAAAATTTCATAATAATTGCCATTGTTAATGCCCTATTTCAAAATACAGAGATCCAGAAGTATAGCTTTTTTTGCCAAGGAATGTTTTTTATTGAGTGGTGTCACTAGAGAGAAATACCCCTCATCTACCAAAAATTAATTTTGCTCATCAGTAAAGTCTTTTTGTTCATCTTTTGTTGTTTCTAAAATAGCTACAGGAATCTTGTCCTTGCTAGGTGNTTTTTGCCAAGGAATGTTTTTTATTGAGTGGTGTCACTAGAGAGAAATACCCCTCATCTACCAAAAATTAATTTTGCTCATCAGTAAAGTCTTTTTGTTCATCTTTTGTTGTTTCTAAAATAGCTACAGGAATCTTGTCCTTGCTAGGTGGAACTCTTTGTGATCAATTCATTTAGAGTAAGACCATAAGAAATATCACAGACTCTCACCACAACCCTGACAGCTATGCATTATTTCTCCATTTAGCAATGCCAGGGACTCCCTTATTCATGCCAGCTTTAAATTTCTACTATTCCCTTTCACACATTCAACTAGCGCTTTTAGAGTTTTGTAGACATTAGTGATAACTTATAACATGCTACTATTTCATTTTCTGTTTTCTGCTATTTCCTGGACTATCATAAATCCAGTGAAAATTGTTTTACGATAATCTTTCGCTATCTGCTGAACTCTTTATTGGGTTCAAAACATGTCAAGATTTAATTTAATTGACCACCTACATGGTGTTTTAAAGGATAAACTCTCTATTCTTCCATTTGGTTTCATAACAGGAAGAACAATGGTTCTCAATAGGAAAATAGTGGCAATCCAATCTTCTTTTCTAAACCAAGCAGAATTTAATTCTATTTATCATAATGTTAATTAGAGACTTTTCAGTCTGCTTTGTTGCATTTCATCTGGAATTGTAGAAAGTAGTTTGATTAAACATTTCAGTTTTTTATGCTCATTAAATAAGTAAATTATGTATTTTTACAAATAAATCACCACTCTCCCTTCCCTGATATCTTGGATTTCCTTGTTCTGACAAAACCATGTGAATACTTGTTTGTCTGCACAGTTGAACAAGTTGGAGACTTGAGAGAGATAAATTATTTTGATTTTGGTAATCGTCATGAAAAAGTGGCAGCTTCAGTACTGGTCATGAATCTTTTTAATTGGCAAAATACCCCAATTTAATTAGCATATGCACAGAAACATTAATCCATATGTCTCCTGCTCTTTAGCTTAATATTGTAGAAAAAAGATTCAATTCTTTATCTCTATCTTGGTAGCTTCTCTACCCCTAAATGGTTTTAATGCTAATATTCAATCCATCTAAAATTCTCTGAACACTATTATTACATATTTTTTCCATAACTTTATTCGACTAGATGTACTAGAGAAAGAGATGGCTTGGATGGTATCTGTCAACTATGTTATGTAAGATTCCATTTAGATAGCTTTTAAACAAAGCAACAATACCATGTAGCAATTTGCAGTGATTTTTGAGTTTGTTGATCTTTGCTCTAAGATGCTAGGCAGAAAGAAAGACAAAATTAAAAAAAAAAACAACAAACCCTTGTGCATGATGGAAGTGAAAAGATTCTCATTCTCTTTCATTTGGAAAAGAATAAAAGGGGGAAAGTGAGAGAGAATCTCTGAAGATACAAACCCCATAACTATTGTAATATGTTCAAAAGGGAAACAAAATAAAAAGAAAATAAATCAAATCCAATCTTGAGGATAAACGCAAACCAAAGACCTTTTCTGGACAAGATACTAATCTTCACTGTCTGGAAGGGTAAATTAGATAGTACATGGAGTACTGTGATCGAAGACTGACACATCTAGTGCAGTGTTCCATAGACTTGTGCTCGTCCCTAGAAGACAATAAACAGAGTCTATTGCAAAACCAGTTATGTTCCTCATAACTCTCACACTTTATTTTTGTCTCAAAGAGAAACTGAGAGCAATGAAAGACAGGAATAGAGTGCTTTACAGGAGGTATGAACACAGCTTCTCTAATGAAGAGGAGAATAATCTTGTATAGTTACTTTAAATAACACAATAAACATATCTGCTTTAAAAAAAAGAAAAAAGAAAAATAAAAAAAGAAAAAGAATAATTAAAAAAAAGAAAAAAATCAGATCTCACTAAGATAGATACATTCCTAATGTATTCTCCTGAATGCACTAAGCAGTGCATTCAGATACAATTTATTATGAATGTCTCCTAAAGTACAATTCATTCATTATCATAAAAGCAAAAATTCTGAAAAAATTTTGATATGAAGTTCTGTATTCCCTTGCAATAACATCAAAATTTGATTTAGGATTTGTAGGTTTTTCTGTTTCATTTGCTCTCATGTTAGTACTGCAAACTGGAGGAAACTAGTCTAGCAAGCTGGCCATGAAACAATAATATATAAAACATCTACGCTGTCAGCAGAAGATCCCATTCTTCCATCCTTATCCTGTATTATTTTATTTGTATTATAACAAATAAACTCTCTGATAAAAATGTGAAAAGTTTATTTCCACAATTGATTTCCATAAGCAGGCTCATTTTGCTGAATGCCCCAAACCTTACTGCATCCAACCTCTGTAATTGTCACATTCTGTATTGAAAAAAATCTGAAAAAAGTGCAGGCTATGCAGCCAGATGTGTTCACCTTCATACTGTTGTCTAGACTATATTTCTTTCTGTAACTGTTTTTCTGTCTTTCTTTGGGAAAGAGTTCCATCTCTAGTAAAAATTAAAAAAAACTTCACAAACCAAAACAAATAAAAAATCCCTATTGGTTTTTAATTAATTGATTGAGAAATTTGGTTCATATTTACAGAGTTTAAGCTGCATTAGGCTCACATCTTTCAATTAGAATTCCAGATGTTATTACTGCCAGTAACAGATGCAATCTGATTTCTACTCTATACCAGCCCATATTTGGATGCATGGTTAGTAGTATAGTTACTGCAGTTTTTTTGGGTTTTTTTCTGTGGATTCTACTTTCAGTGTACAACTGCTTGAAGATTCGTAATTGCAGGGGAGAATGTAATGCTAGAAATACATCAGTAAACTGAAGCAAGTTCTGCTGAGAGGCTCAGGGGTCTGGGCTTGTGCAGTCTGTAGAAGGGACAGCTTTGAGAGGAGTCTGTCACCAAACTAGCAGGGTGAGGCTTTTCCCAGAGCTGTCTGGAGGGAGGATGGGAATGAAAAGCCACAAATTAAAACAAGACTGGGAATAAAGATAATTTCTCTGAGAAAAAGTATTGAGAATGTTTTCTACTGTGCCATTGCGTAGTGGGGGCTGGCAGCTCACTGGAGGCAGGGCAGCAGGAACTTCAGAGGCTGCCCAGGGGGAGCTGGGCAGCCAGATCTGTCCTCCTGCCCTAGCTGCAGAGCAGGGAGGGTAGGAGGTCACCAGGAGTGGCCTCTCTCCTGGGCATTGGGCACTGCCCTGGCGATGACAATGAGCCAAATCTGGGCTGGGACATGACCCACAGTTGTGCCCAGCTTGGCAGGGCCCATGGCCTGGCAGGGCTGTGGGGAGCTGGAGACTGTCACTGCTCTGGAATCACTGAGGCTGGGACCGATGGGGCGTGGGGTCATGGCCAGGGACTGATAACCCCCAATGAGGCTGAATGGGAGCACTGCAGTGAAACCAAGGACACTAATAAAACTGGGGAAAAAAAAAAACCAAATCAAAAAACAAACAAACAAATGAACAAACAAAAAAAAAACCAAACAGTTTTTTCTCTTTCTCTTTTCGAAGTGTTACTGATTCATGACATTTTCACTCAAATAAATGACAAATTCTTTTCTCCTTGTTAGAGGTAAATAATAGTTCATTTTTAACAATGTGAATTGTTAACATTACTACTTTAAGTAGAATTTTTCGAGTTTGGAACTTGAAATTGTATTTATTCATTTCAACAAAGGATATGATACAGATCTTCATAAAGTGTATAAATCTATGTTCACTATGAAAAATGCAGCATTCTAAAATGCACTATTAATATAGCCTGAATGGGACTATTTGAAAAGAAGGAAGAGCGCAAAAAATAAATTATTACTTAAATTTATGAGTTAATTAAGACCTTTGGAGTGGACAAGTTATCAGAATCCAATATGATTCTGTAGTTGGCCCCATTTCTCAGGCCTTTCACTTCATTGAAACTATGGGATTTGGCTATCTATGATTCCATGATTCTAAGATGGAAACAAAAGCATAAAATAATCTTGAATTTTAGTATTTACTAGATCAAGCAGTTACTTTTGTTTTCCCTGAGATCCTTTCCTTGTTCTTATTGTAGCTAACACAAGATAGAAGAGAGAGTCCTGGTTGATCAGGACTTAGTAGCATTGCATACGTATTTACACCAATGACTGACTGAAAAGGGATTTTTCTAGTCATTTTTATATGCTACTTATAGCTATAACTACGGTAAAGTTTATTTTTCAAGTTTTCAATACAACATGAGAGGGGTGAAACATTATCACAAGCAATATTTCTGAGAGAAAAAATCTAAATACAGAAAAAAAATCTTATTACACCAGAGTTAATGGTAAAATTCTACAATTAAATTCATCTCACATAACATTATATACCTCTGTCAGTGACTCCTAACGCAGAGCTTGTTGTAATAAATTCCATTGAAGTTAATAGAGGGGGAAAGGAACTCTTAGTTTGATTGTCTTCCTGCATAGACTAATATTTTTTCCACTAATTGTGAATGGATGTCAACTGAGAAAACATATATGAATTTACTTAAATCAGTCTCAGCAATAAGAGCTTCAGCACAGCCAAGATGCCGACATCCCAAGTTAATAGTTACATCACTCTAATATCCCCAAATTATAACTCTTTCTTTCAATGTAAACAACATTAGAAAACAGTAGACATCAAATCATTCCAAATTGTGTATGTTGAGAAAGTTGAATTTTGAAAAATGGTCTAACATATTTCTTCATTATTTACAAATCAGGTTATCATCATAATTTTAGCAGTAGAATAAAAATATTATTAAAAGTGTGATTCTAGTTCCTTGAGTTTCACGACTTTTAGATTGTCTTATTGTTCTTATATCCCCTTTGGACCCTTTGGCTAATACGTACTAGATCAAGTAGAGGTCAATGTAAGGCAATGGTCCATGACTGATGTGCAAGGGACACTGGTAGAGATGACCTTGATACTTCACTTGCAATATAGATAGCCTTGAATATAATGCATTTGATAGAATATGAGCAGAAAGGATATATATCTTGTTTTCTATAGCAACACTTCTGTTCGTTAAGGAAGTTTTGCTGTCCAACCATCCAGGAGCCACTCTGTCAGTCACACTCTCACCACCTGAGCTGGGACTGAGGCCCCTTGCCAGATACACATCCCACACTCACACAGTCAGACCAGATTTCCTTACTGACTTGACCCCAGGTTTGCCATAGCAGAGTCTCAGACTTATCCTTAAAATATTTTAATCTTGGTGTAATAACTAAATAACAAAATAACAGCTTGAGCTGGGTGCCTCTGAGGAGGGTCCTTGAACAACAGAAACACGTGGAGCTAAATGTATTCCTCAACATCTTAATGTGAATTTTATGGCTGCAAAAAGAGTTTCCTATAAATCTTCCTTGGGTGTATTATTGTTAAATTCTGGGAAACATTTTTGAATTTGTAAGTTCTTAGAAAAGGCAATAGCACAGGATGACAAAAACAGAACAGCTGCTGTCTCCTATTGAAAAGTTTAAGCTTTCAAAAATTCAATTTTTAGTCCTGTTCTGTGTATAATACAAAGCATGTATTTCAGTCAAAAAGGACCAAAGGCCAGGAGATATTTATAATCTATTATTTCAGCCACCTCAAAGTGATTTTGAGAGGTCAAATATGCCATTATCCTCCACTGAAATATCAACTATTTCAGATGTGAACTCCTTACATTTTATTTGAAAGCAATATCCCACCTTGTATTCAAAGTGGTTGCCATTAATTGGCCAATTAGTAAGAAATACAAATTCATTTTCATTGTTATTATTCTCAGTTGGGATGCATGGAAGTGGAATATGAGCCTATATGACCTGAGTGCCTACTCATTAACCCCAGATTAAATTTAAACCACAAAAGCATAGAATTAAATATTTATATTGTATTTTTCTTAATTTACAACTGGTGAGTGAAATTACTTGAATTCTGCTTATGTTTTAAAATATTTATTTTATTTTTATTTTGAGAAAATGGTAAAATTATAGAATAGTTTGGGTTCAAAGGGACCTTGAAGGTCACTGAGCTCCAACTTCCCTGCAGGGTGAGGGACGAGTTCCACTAAACCAGGTTACTCAAAACCCCATCCAACCTGGCCTTAAACACTTTCAGGGATGGGGCATCCACAACTTGCCTGTGCCAGCTTGTTCCAGTGCCTCATCACCCTCACAATAAATAATTTCTTACTTATATCTAATCTTCTTTTAGTTCAAGGAAGGGGCGATGTTTACACTGCAGGAAGTTTTATCAGACACAGCGGATTTATTCTGGGAAAAGACCAGTGTCATATTTAAAATAAATATGTGTAGCAATCTCTTGAGTGTTGAGTGCTATCATTGAATGACATTAAAAAATATTCTGAAACTAGATTAAAAAATTTTTATTGCACAAAATAAAAAATTAAACCAAGAATATTCATTGCTTAAAATAAAATTCCATGCAAGTATATGCAAAATATTTATCTGAAAACAAATTTTAAATGTTTCGTCACCAATGGACAAGCTCATAATATCCTCCAAGGTTTCAGAATCAAGTCCAAATATGCTCAAAAGGTCTGAAATTAGTTCAAAAAGGAAAGTGACAGTATCTTCAAGTAGCCAGAGATATTTTTAGCTTGAGAAAAAGATGTGTGTACACAAGCACATCTCTGTCACTCAGCAGCTGTGATTCTGCCTTTATTTCACCCTGGTCAGTGCTACACTTTGAGACAACAATCATGAAGTATAATATAGTTCAGATGTTTATAAGTAATTTTATTTTTTAAAAAGCTGCTTTTATACTTGAGAATATCATGGGAATAGTTGCAGGGAAAAGTAGGTTAATTAAAGGACTAGTGGATATTGTCCATTGTCCCTTTAAAAAATATTAATTTGTCAATACAAGTGTTCTCTCTGAAATCTTGACAAATATGTAATGTATGTATTTCTGGTCTTATCCATATAATAGGGCTTTTTCATCAATCAATGAATTTGTCTCTTTCTGCCAGCTGGTGTCAAAAAGGGCATCATCTTATTGGAGAAATGCTCTAAACTGCCAAGTCTTTCAAGAAGTTATTAAACGGAAACAAAATAATGATTTAAAATATTCCCCTCTTTATTAACTTTATGATCTTCTTTTTCATGTTTACATAGTCATAGAAGCCATTGTCTCAGTATCTTACCAATGAACAAGATATTCTACATGCATTTTCAAACAAGAGCAGAAGAGGCTGAAAGATCACAGTTTAACCTAAAAACAAAAATGCTGAAAGAATAGATTTAACGTAATGAAAAAAGCAAAACAGAATAAATAATTGGACTAAAAACTGCATAGAAAATTAAGTAAAGCAATAAATGAACAAGTAGTAGAGAGTAATAAAAGTATATAACTACTGTATATGATTGTGAATGAAGACTGCATAAAACAACTAGAAGGCCTAAGAAATACTATGTAGTGGATCTGGACTATGCCAGTAAGTTCTGAAGCAGAAGAAAAGAGATAATACAAAGAAAATACCGTAGGAAAGTTATGAAATTGCATATTAGGAAATATGAGAAATGACACTTGAAAAGATGGCACTAAATACATATTCTGTAGTGACTAAGCAAAACGTTCTTCTCTAAAGAAAGAACATATTCTGATAAGAAAAAGAACATCAACTGTCAGAAATGTTGTGAATAGAGCTTTCTTGAGAAACACAAATATTTTACCTCTGAAGAAAGGAAGAGTTTCAAACGCACTTTGCACTTAGTATTAGTTACCAGGAAAAAGTCATGTGCACATCTCCATTTGGGAAAGGATCTTAGGAGTTACTGGACACAAGTGTCCCATTCTGTGGACAGTGAGTAAGGATTAGTCCCTTATCCTACCAACCGTTGGATAGAAAATTCTCCCTATAAGGTCTGTAACTGCAGCTCAGGTGTCAAAACTTAGTATTAACATGAAATGCAGTGTAGTGGATATATATAGAACAGAAATATGATACACAATCCACTGCAGTTACTCTGGTGGCTTGAGGTTTGTTTCTACTTTAAAATAAGTCTGCAGCAAACCAAGTCTTTCTGTTAATGGTCTACAAAACTATTAAAGTCATTGAGTTAGAGCATGTTTAATTGATATTTAAATAAATAGTGAATTTTTAGGCTCCGTTCTTTCTGTTGCTTTTAAGTAAAAAGAGGGCTAGATTTAATAGAAGGTGTTCAGGGATCTTAGAGGAACCTCTGGAAGGTAATTTATTTTGCTTTACAAATAGATACCCAAGATAGGCAGATACACCTTTAGATGTGCCTGTCTTTCACTGTTCATGGCGAAAGGAGCTTAGATTTTGTTGTAATTATCAACATTATTTAGGAAGACTGAGGCAAATAGTAAGATTTCTTGCTGCTTGCTCTCATCTCTTGAATTCGTATTAAAAATGTTACTTTCAATATTATAAGACTTGTTGATATCCAGTAAAATAAATCACAGTGCCACATGAAATATTATGCCTTTTAATCTGTATCCCACTTATTTATCCACTATTCTAGGAAATAGTACCTTTTCCAATAACACATCATAAGGAACCTGTGTTGCTGCTGTATTATATTTTACTTATTGGAAAGTTTGGAACACTTTGCTGAGGGTATTTATTCTGTATTAATATTTGCTGCCTCTCTAAAGATGGTTTTCCTTTTGTGTTTCCTAATAGCAGTTCACTAGGAATTTATTAGATACTGAAGACTTCTAAATTTTGACATCTAAAATCTTAGAAAACCTTATATTACCATACGTTAAGCAAATGGAAAGACCACTATTAATAGTCTGCCACATCTGGTCAGGCACTTCATATCCATTTCAAATATTATACTGTAGATCATAATTCACAAAAGTCTGACTTGACAGGCAATATTAGGCTCTGAGGTGACAGACAGGGAAAATAAATCCCCATTTTACAGATACAGGGCTCTAATGAGCTATGTAGTCTACATGCTTACTTCCCAATCCTCTAAAATTGTGAGCTAAACACCAGTAGGCTTGTGCAGACAAGAGCTGGAGAAAAATATGCTTCAAACTGTTCAGAGATGTTTAACTTCTAAATCAGTTCTATAATAATTAAGATGTGTGACTGCTCAGAAGTGTATAGCCAATTAAAAAGTTACTTTATATTTCCAATGCAATATTTCTCATATCAGTTAGTCCATTTCATAGTTGATTTATTTACTACTCGAAGCCCCAGAAAATCTACAAAATTTGAATATATTTCACTTAAGAAGACTTTTCATTCAAGAAATACTTAGACATGTCTCTTTCTAAACAGATAGCAATGTGGTCTGTTAGTGTCTTTGGCAACCTACATTTTAATATACATCTGTAGAATATCAAGCCACAGGAGAGAAAAAAACAGGCGAAAAAATTATTAAATCTGCCACAGAATCATGGACTAGTTGAGGTTGGAAGGCAACTCTGGGGGTGATCTGGTCCAACTTCCCAAGTCCAGACCAGATTGCCCAAGACCATGCCCAAAACAGCCTTTGAATATCTCTAAGGATGGAGATTCCTCCCTGGGCAAGCCATGCCAGTGCTCAGTCGCCCTCACCATAATAAAATGTTTCCTTGTGTTCAGACAGAACCTCCTGTGCTTCAGTTTGTGCTCATCACCTCTTGTCTTGTCAGTGGACAGGATCCATCTTCCTTGCAGCCTTCCTTCAGATTTTTATACACATTGATCACCCTGTACCTTCTGTTCTAGGATCAAACCCTCCCAGCTTTCTCAGTCTCTCCTCATATGAAAGGTGTTCCAGCCCCTTGATCATCCTAATGATCCTTTTTTGTGCTCTCTGCTGTACACTATGTCCATGTGTTGCTTTTACTGGGGAGCATCGAACTGAACACCCCTGGTCAGGACTAGTCAGCATGACTTCACCAAGGGGAAGTCACGCTTGACCAACTTGATAAACTTGTACTGGTCTGGTAGATTAGGAGGGAGCAGTGGATACTCTACCTGGACTTCGGGAATGCCTTTGACGTTGTCTCCTGCTACACCCTCACAGAGATGGTGTTGATGTAAGGTCTGGATGAGCAGACAGTGAGGTGGATTCAAAACTGACTGAATGACCCAGCCCAGAGGATGGCACCAAGTCTAATCGGAGGCCAGTAACTAGTGGTGCACCCCAGGGTACAATACTGGGTCCAATCTTCTCCAACAACTTCATTATTGATCTGGATGACATAGCAGACTGTGCTCTCAGCAACTTTGCAGGCAGCACCCAACTTGGTTGGTGTTGGGGTTGTGTTACCATAGGGATGCTCAAAAGGCATCTTGGGAAATGTAGTTCCCTTGTGTACTCTGACACACAGGTGCAGTAAGGTGCTCAAACCTAATTGGTTTATAGAATCACATGTTATGATGTTGACTTTCGAAGTGGATATAAGAGTTCTTGTTTGTCTTGAATAAACGGATTTGGTTGCTGACTTTTCAACTGACTGGGTCTGTGAGCTTTATTACTTATTGTATTAATAAAACATAACAGGTTGGTATGTCAGAGGGTTGTACCGTCATCCAGAGGGACCTCAACAGGCTGGAGAGATCAACAATCAGGAACCTCATGAAGTTCAGCTAGGGCAAGTGCAAACTTCTGCACCTGAGGAAGAATAACTCAGTGCACTGGTATATGCTGGGATACAACCAACTGGAAAACAGCTTTGCAGAAAAGGACCTGTGGGTCCTGTTGGAAACCAGGTTTAACAGGAGCCAGAATCTGCCCTTGCTGCTAAGAAGGCAAATGGTATCCTGGGCTGCTTTAGGCAGTGCATTGCCAACAGATAAAGAGAAGTGATCCTTCCTCTTTATTCAGTGCTGTTGAACTCATACCTGGAGTACTGTGTTCAGGTCTCATGTCCCCAGCACAAGAGAGACATGGACATACTGAAAGGGCCACAAAGGTGAACAAGGGGTTGGAGCATCTCTCCTGTGAAAGACAGAGGTAGCTGGGACTGTTTACCCTGGAGAAGACTCAGTAGAGATCTCATCAGTGTATATAAATACCCCAATGGAGGGTTCAAAAAGGATGAAGGCAGGTCTTTTCAGTGGTGCCCAGTGAACGGGACCAGAGGCAATGGATGTAAACTGAAACACAGGAAGTTTAGTCTGGACATAAGAAAACACTTTTTACTGTGAGGGTGACAGCACTGCCACACATTGTTAAGAGAGACTGGGGAGTCTCCCCTCCTTGGAGGTATTAAAAACCCATCTAGTCATAGGCTGAGACAAACTGCTCTAGGTGGTTCTACTTGATTAAATGAAGATGGTCAGGATGACCACCAGAGGTCTTTCCAACCTCAACCATGTGCTTCAATGATTCTGTGATTCATTGCTCCGGATGGGGCCTTAGCAGTGCTGTGCAAAGGGGAATGA
Source organism: Cephalopterus ornatus (assembly GCA_013396775.1). Taxonomy (NCBI): domain Eukaryota; kingdom Metazoa; phylum Chordata; class Aves; order Passeriformes; family Cotingidae; genus Cephalopterus; species Cephalopterus ornatus. The sequence continues at coordinate 43,392 of VZRE01010275.1, read as the reverse complement.
TCACCTGCTGGCAATACTGTGCCTGATGCAGGTCAGAATACCGTTAGCCTTCTTTGCTGCAAGGGCACCCTTAGGTCCTTTTCTGAAAATCTCTGCTCTGGCTGCCAGCCTCCAGCATATAATAATGCAAAAGATTATTCCTTCTTCAGTGCACAATCTTGTTCTTCCCTTCATTGACTTTTCATGGGGTCACTTTATGAATTCATCCTGACTGCTTGCAAACACCTTCTTGCCCTTCACGTATCTGGAAATGGTTTCCAGGATTAGTTGCTCCATCACTTTTCCAAGCACTGAGGTGAAGCGAACCAGACTGGGTTCTCCCTCTTTTCCTTTTTGAAGATACTTACCAGTGTTGATTCAGAGATGTTCTGCTCTGAAGTTTTAGAAAGAAACAAAAACAGTTTTCTTGGGAACATAAGGAGTTAATTGTTTTAGATGCTATACCACATGCAGTAAAAGCTAAATAAGATTTATTTTTTGTCTGAAAGTGCTATTGATTTTTTTTTTTTTGCTGACACTAACTCCTGTAGAAGAAGGAAATACCTTCATTGAAATGACTGTCAACATGTTAAAATTTGTCTTGTTGAACTAATTTCCTAATTGTTATCTTTGTTTTGGTATTGCTAATTATTGTTTCTATTTGAATTACTGCTGAGACAGATGTTCTGTTAGGAGAATTCCAGAAGAATTTATTAGAATATTAAAGCCTGACTAATGAGTTCCAAAGGTTCTTATAGAGCTTACTGTTATCAACAAATTCAAAAGTGTTGCCCTTTCTTTTGACAGTAGTTTCCGGGTGATGATGCCACCATTACATCTTCTCTGAGACCTGTGAGATGTCTGAGGCCTGTCATTGACTTCCCAGCAAGGAAAAAATCAGTGAAATAGAGTACATACTCTTAGAGTTATTTCCTGTATCAACGCCAATCAGAAGACTTTCACAAATAGAAACAACTGGGAACTTTATCCTATCGGCCTAAGACTGAAATACAATCAAGCAAAATAGATATCCTAGGCCAGTATTATTCCTTGTTATGCATACTTGTAAGAAAACTAAATGTAAGAGATACAAGAATTGTATAAATATGTAAGAATGTGCCTGACTTTGGTAAAAGTAATAGGTAGTTTTCTGGATGCAAGAAAATATTTATCTGGATTTTAATCAGAGCTGTAATATATTTCAAGCTGGATAATGTATCAATTAATAAGAATCTGTTTTCTGAATAATCTGAGTAGTGTAGAAGTCCTCCTTGTACAGGAAATCTTGCTAAATGAAGCTACAGATTTCAATGAGTGGTTTTGTTTAGAGGCATCTAGGAACTCCAGTTGAAATACCTCTTTCTGGAAACATTAGCCTGTGTATTGCTGCATCATCTCACTCAAATTTTGCCTTTAAGTATTTGCCTCAGATGAGAGAGTGAAGTCTCTGTTATCTACCAAGTTCATTTTTCATAATATTGGAAATCTATCTATACTGTATCTTAAAAATACATACACTCTATTGCTCAGCATTTATAATAACATAATGCAAACTAAGGGGTTATGTAGCTCTGTGTCATAGCACAAACTGATGTCTCCTGCTCTAAAGGAAACCTCCTGGATCTCATTGTCAGATTTATTAATCCAGACATATATTTTGACTAATATATGAATGTGTCTGTATATGTTTGCATATGTTGGTTTTAATATATTAATATGCAACTTTTGAATATGTAGGGTTGTTATCCTCATTTTTTTACCTTCATTTAAACTTCTTTTTATGCCACTTCTCCACTACCTAATTCCTCTCTCTTGCTGTGGCTGAAACTCTGATCCAAGCGAAGTCAACTGGGTTTTTACAATTGATTTGAAAGGACTCAAGATGTCATTCATGTTGTTCATACCCTGCAAATATTTACAGAAAGAAAGCTTGCCAGTCTCCTAGAACTTCCAGCTACCATTATTATTCAAGCAGCTTTACAGTTTGCATTCAGCTATTCTTTACTGTTTCATAAAAAAATTTAGTCTCCTTCACTCCTGTATTTTTTTCTCATGTTTAAAGCCCCAGAACTTATAAAAATCAAAAGTAAAATGTTCATTTTCCAAATAAAATTAGGAAAGTCTTAAACTCCTTAAACTAATCAAGGGTTTTACTGAACAAAATGTGAAGAGTTGGAAAATAATATTTTATTTATTTATATATTTCTTTATTTTTAACTCATAAGAACACTGGTGTGTTGCTTTTTAGCTCCATTCACATAAATTGATATTTAACATCAATTAAAAATGGCTGTTAAGGGCATCAAGGACTGGTTCTTTTGAGACCTCATGAAAGGCTACTGGTAGGGGTTCAAAGAGGATATCTGACTACTGGCTACCCCAGGGCAACACTGAACTTCTTTTAAGTGCTGGACTCCATTTCCTGTGTGTTAAACATTTATCCAGTGGAATTCCACGTACAAACCAAGTCTTAAAAAAATCAAACTGTGGTGAAGTATATATTTCTTTTTTTTTTTCACAGAAGAAGAAATAGTAGCTGTTCTCTGCTCACAAATTCAGTTGTTTGTCATATCTGAATCTTAGATAAATTGTAAGAAACTCATGCATTTAAAGGATCACTCTGAGATCTACAGTCATCTGATGCTATAGTTCCTGTTACTTATTTTCTCTCTCTTTTCTATCAATACAGAAAAAAGGTGCCAGTAGCTGTCAGCTGGGTTTGCATGGAAGGAGTATAATATAATGTAGAATATTAAATCCCTAATTTCTCCGGTAGGAAATGCATAGTACAAAGAATTTACTATCTGACAAAAAAACAAGGTAAAAAACCCCCAATCCAGACCAAACCAAAACACCAAAACCAGACATTTTTTCCCTTTTTTTTTTCCAGAGGATCCGACTGAAGTCATGATGGAATGCTATTAGCATGATTGAAAAAATGATCTTCACTAGGCTTGAATATATCTTCACCTTAAGATTGGGAGTTTAATACATATCTCTCACTAGGGAAAGAGAGCATAGACATCACAGTTCATTCCTGCTTGAAAAAGAAAAGGTGAAAAAATGTTATTTTAACACTACTGTTATTACTTTTTTTATTTTTGTTTGCATGTCCTATTGTATAAAATGAGGAACAGCATCCAGTGTTAGAGATGTTCTGCATGAAAATATAATAAAAGACAACTAAATGTAAACAGGCATGCCTAGCCTTTGTTTTTCTGAAATAAAAGGTCTTGGGTTAAAATAATGCATTTGTGATAAGTGGGAAATGTTCAGTCTGTATGAAAATTTCTTTTGTTAAATTTAAATCTCCAGTTATTCTTTTTCACTTATTCTCTAGTGCATTACAAATCCTACGTAAAAGAAATTCTTGATTTTGTTTATTCTTTCCAATTTATCCACAAAAGTGGGATTTTTTTAGGACATTTAATAAAATTTAAAATTTTATAAAATCAGTGTTAACATAACCTAACATAGTAAGAAAACACACAGAACCTGTGCAGATTACGTCTTTAACCTAGGTTTCAAAATTGGAAATACAGTTTGTGGTAAATGAAGACAAATCTGAAAAACTGAAGAGCTGAGTGGTTTTAACAGGTTACAGTAACACCTGTCTTCTGAGAACTTGCAAATACTTACCTCATTTTCACTTTTTCCCACAAGGGTTATTAGCTTAAAATCCCAGACCCTTTAGTTTACAGCCTATCTGTATAGTTGACTTCCTATGTCTGTGAGAAATTTAGGTTCTGTGTTTTAAGAGGCTGGTCATGAAATTAAACTTCTAAACTGAGGTAGACTTGGAAATTATTTTTACTCTTCCCAGCAACCAACATAGCTATTGGTCAACTTAGCTCTTTTCCTCCTCTGAAATAATCTTTCCTCTGCACTTGGTCAATTAAACTTTGAATACTGGGAAAAAAATCTAGCATATTCCACTGTTAAACTATTCCATGCCATTTTTAAATTACCTTTCTTTAGTTATTGTAGTATGTCAATCCATTTCACTATACCAGGTACAAAGTTAAACAAAGATAATGTATACACTGATTTCAAGGAATCATTTTAGTAATGTTAATGGCTTTTTAATTATGTAAGATAACCTTGGAAGTAAAGACTGTAAGGTTGCCTTAAAGCAATGTATAGAATCATTCTCCTCTGATGCGTTTCTTCCTTCCACATAGACCATAGTTGTATTAGACTTTGTGTTTATGGAAGATTCTAAATCTACCTAAATAGAATAAGACTAAATCTTTTCTGAGTGGTTCCACTGCTTGTGATTCAATGTCTGTATTTGATTTAATCAAATTGTGTGTATGCTTGGTTGAAGCTTCTGAGAAAATTGATAAATTGTGAGAAGAAGCTGTGAGAAAGTGCATAGGAAATAACCATAAAAGGTCGCATGGGTAAAAATGCAGGAAGAGGTAGGATAATTGGGATAGGACACTCAGCACCTCACGGATTAAAGATGGAGAGTACTGATGTGGAAATGTGTAAAATCCCAAGGGAAAAAAAAAAAGAATTAAGTGTAAATATGATGATTTAATCGCATCAAGGATCAGCCCATTTCAAGGAGCAAAAGAGGCCAGCCTTCCTCCGCTAACTAACTACTGTCTACCAGCAAAGATACACGACAGGTCTCATCTCAAACAGTAAGCATATTAAATGTTAATCCAGAGTTAGTTAGTTTTGGCCATCTATTGAATATATTTGCAGAAAGAAATAAATGCTTTGTAATCTTAAAATATGTAAACTTCCTACAAAGTCTCCTTGCAACTTGCAAAAGGTGCCTGTATTGTGACCCAGAGAAAAAAAGTTATGTCTGAGTTGATATCCTAAATATGCAAAATACATTTTACATCTGTAAAAACTGATAGATTATATTGTTAGAACATTTTAATCCATTAAACAATCCAGAGTTCTTCAATGAGAGATTAAACAATTTTGTGTGATTCATTGACAGACTTCCATCAATTTTTCAGTGCCTGTCTTGATCCTTTGGATGTATAGTAATTTTTTTTTATTCAAGGTTATGCGATCAATTCATTCAAGACAAATGAATTGTCCGCCTTTTTTTTTAATATCCAGCTTAAAATGCAATTGTTTTTAATGATGTACTTGCCCTTGGTAACTTCTTCCAAATAAAATTAATCTTTGATAGTAATATTCTCCACATGCTGCCTCATGTCAAGAAATATAAATGTTCCATCACTATTTTTATGTTACTTTACAGCTGTGGAAGGACCAGCAATTTATTAGCCCTTTTACATTGTCATCATTATTATGTATTTCACATAGTGAATAAATGATGAACTGTGGTCACAGAAAGTATTTTATTATCAAAAAACCCCACTACCCTGTCAAAAAGTGTGACAGGCTATAGCTCTGCTCTTACCTGAATCCTAGAAGAAATAAAAATGAGCTATTTTGTGCTTTTGGCACTGTTCAGAGAATGCTGCTGCTGTGAACTACAGTTGAGCTTGCTTTACACAACCAAATGTGAGAGGGTATGTACTTGAGGTTCTGCAGTTTCCTATTTCCCTTCATCACATGCGCTGTGTGAGGAGCTAGAATATAATTTCTAAATAAAATTTTTAAAAATTTTATAAAAGGAATGAAAAGAGAGACATTAGGAATCACAAGTGTCATTAGTCTTAATATCAAACAGGAAGGATGATAAAATTTACTAGCAGAAGTATTTTCAGGCTATCTATATTTCACAAATTGAAAAGTATTTTTCTTGTCCTATGAATGTGAACATTAGATGAGGTACAGAAGTTAATTATCATGTTAAAATAATTTTCCTATCTCAAAACATCTGTAATAAAAAGCAAGAGCAGCTTGCAAGTCATGGGTCATATTAACTTCTTAGGAAATTTGAAAATATTTTCTGACATTTTTCTGTTCAGCTAGAGTTCATCCCATCCTTGACTTTCACTTAAACCTATGTGCTTTTTTGCATATGTTCTTGGATTTAACAGGAAGGAGATGACAGCAAGGAGGTATATTGAAAGTCCATCAAAAGGCAAAAAGTGCCTTTGAATAACTCTTTGCAAGGAATATAGAAACAGAGAAAACAGACTTTCTATTGCAAGGGCTTTGCTTGCAGCAGAATGAGAATAGCTCCTAGAACGAAGAAGTTCATCTGTGGGGACCCTCTGAGTCAGGAGCACCAGCCAAGGGGTATTGATGAGCCGTCATGGTTATTCTTTGAACAGAGTGCTATAGCCAAAAGCCAAGGAACAGACGGAGTCTATGAACAGGAGTGATGGGTTATGCCTCCAGAGAACTAAAAAAGATAAAGGATGAACAGCACAAAGGATAAAAAATTCCACAGAACTAAAAAGGATAAAAGCTCTTGTCTTAATAATGATGGGAGGAAGAGGGAATATCCTTCTTGGATTGTGTTCTAGACACCATGGGCTAATGATCTACACATGTACCCTATATCCCGAACTTCTTTGAAGCTTCTCTTCTATGGAACTTCAAATTCTTCTGTCAATGTCTTTACCAAGCTCCTACTGTAGCTGTACCTGCAGTCACTGACTGACATTTTGCTAGCCAAACCCACTGTAATCAAGGCCTGTGCAGAGAGCACCCATAGCTCAAGAAGTAAGAAAAGGTATCTTCTTGCGGGATAAAGAAGAAGGAAGCCAAAGCTTCCTTTCAATTCACAGGAAAGGGACCAAACTGTACAGGGGGTACAGTCATAGCAACCATGCATATCCAAAAGGGATGGCTGATTGTAAGTGAATTGATTTGCAAGAGGGTATGAAGATATTTTCTACTGTGTCTTAAGCCAAAAGTGAAAAAATAGCAATGTCTTAGAGTTGTTCAAATACCTGTTCCCTAAGGGAAAGGACCTGAAAGAGGGCTGTCATAAGTTCATTTAAAATATCCTCCCAGCACTGATGCTGCAGTTGCTCAACTAACTTTAACACCCTTCCACCATATCACCTTGCACATTGTCCAGACTCATAGATTGGAGGTTGGTTGGTCATCAGGTACCAGATAGCCATTCAGAAAAAAAACCACAAAGAAGAATAGTAATATGGCTTAGATACTGAGGAGATGAAGACACTAATTTGTTGTCCCCTCTTTGACAAAGATAAAAGATAGGTGTGGTTCTTCATACAAGAGTCCATACTTGGGGAATGAAAAGTTTATGAAGTATTTTTCCTTATAATGCTGTGAATCATCTGTGTAATAGGGGTATTTGGCACCAGGTAAACTGTATCTCACCCCCTAAAGCTTCCCAATCCCCATTCCCCCCCAAAACAAACAAAAACCCCATGCCCCTGTGGGGACATTACTATGTGGGCACCAACTTCCTTGGTCTATTGATGCACACATATTTGACTTGACTGATTTACTGAAACAAAAATTTCCAGGTGTTTAATTTCCATCAGAAAAACACTGAAGTTAGACATTATCAACACTTAACATTGAAAATCTCACACTTCATATCAACTAGAATATTTAATACATAGGTCTAGGACCCCTATGATACAGTCAGCAGGATCTATCAAATAAACAAGTGACTTCAATAAAATAGCAAATACATGAGGTAGTGCTGACTTAAACTGCCATCACGTTGTTTTCAGCTTGAAACAGGAAGCAGGAGAGGAATTGAATAGTTTTGGCACTTAAAGCCTTGAGATCTAAAAATTCCACTGACAGAAACCATTGTGTTTATTTCAGAGCTTTGGTATATGCAATATAATTTTATAAAACCATGTTACATTTTCCTGTTGTAAATTCATTAGTGCTGAAGTTTTTTTATGTGATAATAATAATTTTAATATTGAATTACATTAAATATTTAGATTAATTATTCCAAGTGTTCAATTAACATAGATTTTTATTACTTATTTGCAAAAATTATGTTTTGGCTTCATTAATAAAATATTCTTTTTTGGCATGAAATATAGAATTTTTTAGATAACAAGGCAGATGGATTACTCTGAAAGTTTAACAGGTACATGTTATTTAGAGTCCCTTAGAAGACAAGTCTTGATTACTGTGTCTAAAATGGCAGATGTTACTCTTCATTTCCAAAAGCAATCTCAGATTTTGCTTGCCTTCTCATTCAAATGTTTTCTTGATCGACATGTTAAATAAGCTTTCTATTTGGCTTTGAAAATTAATCCTATGGGTCTTTTTGCAAGCATATTTATTTTGAAGAAAAATTGAACTAGATGAATGTTATATATTTCATGAACTGTGCTGTATTTGATGAAAAAACCCTAATGTAACTCCCACTAGTGTCTGCAAGATTCTTTCCACTGTAACTATATTTGTAACGTAGGTGTCTTGAAAAAAAAATTGGAGGTGTAATATTTCACTCTTTTTCAGTTGTTTAGGGACTGATATTTATAATATGCCCTTTCTTGATGATTTATTTTCAATTTCATTTGTGTTTTGCTTTTATTTTCCTGAAGTCACACAAATTTATGAGAAATTACCATTTTCCACATCTCATTTTCTTAAGTAATTATCGTTGTAAAGAATGCTTGAACTGTATTTGAAAAGCAAATAGGTACACAGACAACTGTTTAATGATGGTTCATTTCATGATGTTTCATGTACTTCGTTCAGTTTTACTCACCATAAAATAATATAAATTTGTGTTTCTGTTTCAGCATTGAAGAAATCTAGACTAAAACTATGTTACATTAAGCATTGTAGAGACATCTAAGAACAAGGTTTAGAATCTTGGTGATGATTACACAGATAAAATGCAGAGAACAAGGATACTGTGTAGCTCTGCAGTAATAACAGTAAGGTAGAGTCTCGTCACTGTGGATTTATTTGTAAACATTACAGTAACTATGAAAAATATTCCCATGCAACTCACCTATAACTAAACTGGACATCAGTATGGAGTTGGCAGGTAGTTTCTGTCCATGTTCCACACATGGACAGTTTGTTTGAAGGCAAGCAAGCTAGCAAACAAAGTTGATTTTTTTGGTCTCTTGAATATGGTAACTCTGATGTGGAGAATGTCTAAAACAGCACAGTTAGTCAGTATCCAGATGGAAATGGGGTCTCTGTTGCAAGATTCCTCACCATCAGCTGCGTCTGACTCTTCTGCTGAAGTCTCATGATGCAGGTGACCCACAGTCTTATGCAAACAACTCAGCACATGTATGATCCGCTGCCATAGATTTTCTTAAGCTACATGTGAAGCATCTCCTGTATTTCTTAAGTATGTATAAAAGACTGTCCTATGTGATGATTTCTGCATTTTCAGGAAGATTTTATTCCTTCGCTACTATTGCTTATCTATATACAATTTGATCAGTTTTATAGCATGAACCACTTGGAGGAGTGTCTGGAAGGGAGGGCCAAATCCTCCACTCAGGACGTTAGCTAACACAATCAAACACACAGCTTTGTCCTTGCAAAGAAGGAGCAGTCAGGAGGGATTTTTCAGGACAGTCTGAAATTCCCACCTAGAGAACTTCTGCCCCAATTAAGTTGAGAGTGTTGCTAAGAGTTCAGTTATTCACCCAGTACCACATTGCTCCATTGTCTCAAACCTGTCCATTACCTTGTATATGAAGATATCTGGCTGGGGAGTTCTTGGAACATCCAGAAAACTAATTTTCCTTCAGGAATATTGAGGTTTTCATTATAAATGTATATAAATTTATATAATAAATCATTATATAAAAAGAATTATATGTTCATTTGGAATATTACTCACTAGCTATTTTTGTTAAAATAGATTACATACTCTACAGTTATAAGTTACACACAAAAGAAATACTCATCCCTCAGCCCAGCATAATGTTATGGCTGAAGAACATGTCTGTCCTCAACAACCTACAGAACCTATTGGATCTCAGATAATTTTCAGATCACCATTTAAGAATAATGTGATTTTCTATATTGAGAAAGTTACATTTTTTATTGGAATACTTGGTTTTCAGTATATACATTATCAATTTGCTTTTTCTCACCTACTGTGGGCTGTGCAAGTGTATCTGATAACAGTGTCTTCTTTGACTCTTCTAGCAAAAACTAAGATAAAAATATTAATGATATCAAAAAAATGTGTGACATGCTGATGTGAAATGATGTTTACATTAAACAGCACAGAAGAAACAGGAATAGAATAATAACATCCAAGAGTCAAGACAGAAAGGATGCTAAAATTTCCTAGCATTTTCTTACACATGCGCATTAGACTTTACACTTCTTTCATATTCAGCCTGGTTATACAAAATGATATCTTATATGATAGCTAAAAACTAAATTGTATGCAAATATTTCTATGTTTGAACAAAATTCTGTTCCACTTATATAACCTTTTAATCATTAAACTGTTAAAATATTTGGGTTTTTTTTGTTTGCCTACTCCTACATGGAGCTTTAAAAGTGTTTGTGTTTATGGATGCATATATAGTATATTACATATATATATAGTAACAACTTTTTCTAAAAATTGAACTATTTCCCTAATCTAAAATTGGATTGAGATTAAAAATTCTATTATCTATTTTCTATTTTATTAATAATCAGAACTTGTTTATAAATTTCCTATTCAGTTATTAAGCTGAATTGCAAAACTGTGTGTGTCTTAGTCTACAATTAATTGACTTTTTTTACAAATTATTTGCCTTTAGAATATTCCTTGCAGATAAAAGTACTTTTAAGAAGTTTTTCTCAAATAAAGTAGCCATAAACTTGTACTGTCACATTCCTTTTTTTTAATATATATATACATCTAAAGAGAAAATCTTGGGGTTTAAAAATCTTGCCTTTGCAATGAAAGCTGACAGAAACAATAATAAACAACAGATATCCTTAAAATACCCAAATAATAAATTTTTTTTTTGAGCATTTACATTTGTATTTTACAAAACCTGAAGAACACTAATACAACTGCTAGTTTATCTTAGAATCCATAGAAGTCCTTATCATCCTGTCTCCAGACCTCCAGTGAAAATTTTTCTTTATTATTTTCCCAATAAGTTCCATTATTAAAAACAATAAATAGTAAAATAATGCTTCTTTCCATGACCAGAGTTTAAAAATTCTCACTTCCAGTTTATGAAAGAACAGTTTTAAAAAACATACTAATTTTCTTGTTCACCTCCTTATGATATAATAATTAAAATTCCATTGTTGCACCATAGTAGATCATTTGGTCTAATATAAAACATTTCTTCCCACTGCCACCTCTGTTTCTAAGAAGGCTTCGTTCTCCAATATGGACTGATAATCTGTTCTGCCACATCAGTTCATAACTTGCAGGGAAGAGCTTTATGATATTCCTTTGTCGCTGACACTGGCTCAGTTATTCTTAAGTACATTTTTACTATTTATCCTCTTTTGACATTGACTGAAAGAGTCAGCATTGAATGAGTATGAGGCAGAGGTTAACTTCAAGTGAATACTGTGAGTCAAAAGGAATACAATATAGGTGTTTCTTGGGCCCTAGGCTGTTGAGAATAGTAGTAATCGAGAAAGCTGTTTTCAACAGTGTGAAGAGTCACCTACAGCACAGTCACACAGGGCAAAAATGCCAGAATCTTCACCTTGACTCCTGTTTGGAAAGTCCTACGCATCCTGAATACATTTACAGCCTCTCTTTTTGCCCTTGCCCTTTATGACCTTGCTGCAATATGAGCCAGTGGAAATGCTCAGGGCAGCTGATAGAGCAGTGATCTCACTGAGAAATGTGGAAATCATTCACAACATGAGAAATTTTATACTTGCTTCAAACTGAAGATTTTATGGCCCGTAGGATAATGTTTGCTGGTTTAGAGGAAGGCTCATAGCTGTGGGGAACAAAAGGGTCATTATCAGTCAAGCAGGATCCAGGGGAGATTTCAGACCACGATCTGTGCCGTAAAGTCATACCAGTTATTCTTACCTGTACACTTTAACTCTGTATCGTTTGGTTCTAGGGAAAAAGAAAAAACAAAACCAACCACAAACCAAAACCAGGGAGGCAGAAAGAAATCTTATATGAACCTGTTGAAGTTTTCTACCAGTAAAACAATTTGAAATTCTTAACTGGAAAATTAGATAACAGAAGCTAATGGAATAAAAAAACCCACAAAACAAAAACCAACCAAACAACAAAACAAAACAGAAAATACCCCTACTTTTATAAAAAGTCTAAAAACTTTGAAAAGTAATAACAATTCATTCTGAATAAGAGATTCAAATATACGACATCATGTACAAAGTCTAATCCACTGAGTCTCTCGGAGCCCTGTAGTCCTACAGAAGTAATGAAAAAACGGGCTAAAAATGCAAAGAGATAATTTCTAGATTTTGTTTGCCTTGTAGTCCTCTGGGCAGTCAGTCTCTGAACTACAACCATTCAATTCTTGTGTTACCCTAAAAGCACAACCTAGGTATAGACAAAATCATTTTGAATATTACTTTCCTTTCTTTTTTCCTTTTTTTCCTTTTTTTTTTTTTTTTAATACCCTTGAATAATCTCCCTGGAAAGCCATATTAGTATTAGGATTTTCTATAGTTCTCATCAGCTGAATATCAGGATGCCTATTGTCCCAGTTCAGTGTATATTCCAAATATGAAAGTGCTCAGCTCAGGATAGAAATGTCATTGTAAAGGAAAATCAGAGTGCTTTGGGGAAGACTTTGTTCAATAATCACTGCTTCTGACTGCAATCTGTGAAATCGTTTTTTATAAACCTTGCAGAATAAAGCCAAGCACAGATGTTTTTCTTTTTTTTTTCCTGTGGTTTTTTTTTTCAGTACTGCTTCTTTTTGTTATCTTTTTTTGCCCATACTCCACATTCAAAAATCTGAAAGGTGTTTAGTAATTGTTCATGGAAGAATGAAAGAAAAATGATTTACAGAAGCCAGTTCCTCACTTGGATGCATACAATAAAAAGTAGTCACAAAACCCCACACTGTTAGTATGAATAAATCCTATGTATGCAAATTCAAATAGATATATCTAAATAATTCAACCATTGCTAAAGACAATTACCTTAAAGCTATGCTACAGTGAGTGTATCACACAGTTAGGGTCACATAAAAATATTGCTTTTCAGAACTAAATGAGAATGGGCAGTAAATACTGAAGATTAAAACAATTAGCATTTCTCCTTCAAAAACACAGGTAAACACCAGGCATATCAGGCTAATTTTACCATATCTAAGACCTCTATTGGACAATATTATTAAAAACATTAAGCTAACACTAAATACATTCAAAGCTGAGGGAAGCTCTAACTTATTCTTTAATCAGCACAGGAAAAGACTGCATGCACACATTTCTTAATTACCTATATACATTGAATGTTAGCCAATTAGCTTTGTTCTTTAATAAACTCTTTATTATTTATGAATTTTATCACAGAATTAAAGCACTTAAAAATACTGTATACTAAAAAGTGGCATAGAAAAAATCATAAGGAATCAGTGTATTTCCACTAAATTGTACAAATTAAAAGAAAAATTCAGCATATTTGTAACAGTAGATATTTAATTGCTGGAATTGATGCCAAAGAATAATGATAAATTCTGTCCATCTTGGAGTTTTCAGATCAGATCAGAAGATAGGCTTAGATAAATATATGTTGCAAGGTTAAACACAGGAAAAAAAATTGTCAGTAGACTGGTAAATTTACTATCTGCATAATAAAAAGAGGAGGAAAGAGGTGATACAGGCAAACAGAGGTCCATTCATCTGACTTCTATCCTTTAGGGGAAATTAAAAAAACTAATTAAAAAGTATGAAGTTCAGGTATGGAAGTAACTGGAAAAGATTATGAAATACATATAGAAGATAAATTTCATCAGAAAAAACTAAACCTTTTCTTGGTAAATTCACAAATTTACTAGACAAGAAAAAAGAGGTAGCACTGGGTCCCTTTCTATGCTTTTCCTCATTTTTATTGTTGATGAGATCATAACTATAGAGCAATGAAAGGGTAAGAGAGCTCTTCTTCATTTCCCCCCCATCCTTCTATGACACATCTCTTCAAATTTATGGGAATTCTACACTGAAAAATTGCTTATGAAAAGTATGATTTGTTGAAATAAGCATTTTTTTTAGTATTGTTTTTTTGTTTAATGAATTTCCAAACATTTGCCTCAGCGCCATTGTTCTGGTGATGATGGCTACATCTAGAGATCTCAAAGTTTCCAATCTTACACAGAGGGAATTTGAAAGCATTTAAAGTACAATTCTAGGCAGGCCAGGTTCCCAGCTGTGCACATTTGGGAACTTTTTCCATAATGTCCCGTATTAGAACTATTAAGGATCGGAATTCTGCGTTTTGGTTTCCAATTTCAAAACTTCTTGGTTTATCTGGGACTGCCAGAGCCAGTAAGTTTAAAACAGTTTTAAATTCCTAATTTCAGTAGAATTTCTTGAGTAGTGTTTGGTAGAAAAGCAGAAAGATTATTTTGCAACACAATTATTTAATTTCCAAATTTTCAAAAGGTATTATTTAATTTCAGCAATTCAATATTTGGGATTTTAGCTGCTGGTATAATTTTTAATATATTCATAAGCACATTAGTATTTATTAGATTGTTAATATTAATAGTTTGTTGGACTAATGGTAAGGTTTTGATTTCACATAAAAGATCATCAAACCATGGTTGAGGTTGGAAGGTACCTCTGGAAGTCACTTAGTCCACTTCTCTCCACTCAAAGCAGGATTGCCAAAAGACAATTGTTCAGGACCATGTCCAGATGGCTTTTGAATGTCCCTGAAGATGGAGACTCCATAACATCACTGGCAACATTTGCCAGTGCTCTGTCACCGTCTCAGTGGAAAAAAATGTTTCCTTATGCTCAGATGGAACCTCTTGTATTTCCTTTTGTGCCCTTTGCCTCTTGCCCTGTCACTGGGCCCCTGTGAAAAGAGCAGAGAGCCATCTTCTTTCCACCTCCTTTCATATTTGATATAATTCATAATATGTATTTATTTAGCCCAAAGAAATTGCACTAGATATTTGATCTATTCACTCATCACGTTTGGTTTAATTTGTATACAACATGTGTCTGCATGTGTGCGAGTGTTCACCTGTGAGTATGAATGAGGGAGGAGTCAGGATGAATGCTGATCAGCTGGGAAATGTAAAGCTCATCCTTGTAACATGGCAAATAACTCAAAAACGAAATATTAAAAAGACAGTAATTCAGAGTATTTTCTCACACAAAGATAGTCATTCTGGTAAGCTAAAGCAAAAGACTATAAAAGTTAGCTGCAATATTCAGCAGCATCACTGTTACATGGTCTTGACCATCATAGTGGGTACCTTCTCAGTGTGTTAGCAGTTGAGACCTCTTCAGCACACAAACAAATACTTAACCTTATACATCTGCAAGTGATTTTACAACACAGCATGCTCTTCAATTATACATGTGTTCGAATATTTTGTTGAATGAAGATCCAAGGGTTAGATACAGAATTAATCAGATTAGAAATACAGCTTAATGATGGAAAACACAATTCAGGTGCAGTCTTCTACTCAAAATTCTCAGTTAGGCACTTGCAAGTGCCCCTAACTCTCTAGCAGCAGTGGACACTTTCCCAAATACATTATAGTATTTCTGACAGTAGATTCTGCATTTTCCTTCAGGAGGCTGTGTTTTCTTTTCTTGTGATAGCATAGCATCATTAGACAACTTACCCAGAAAGCAAGTGAGTTGTCCAAGGGTTCTATCTCCAACTCACTCAACAACTAATATTAATATCTTTTTTTTTCTCAAAGACATTTTAATGATTCTTGAGAGAATGATTTTGTCACAGAATAGGGGGAGTTGGCTATGACCCAGTTCACTCTATCAAGTAGAACAGGGCAAGCCCAGGGATGTCAGCTAAGGTCAGCCAAGAATCCAGATCACACAACAAGTCCATAGTGATCAGGAAGGTTAAGATGTGAAGGTGAGCCAGGAACTCCACAAGTAAGAGAAAGTTTCAGGCCTGTTGGTGGTAGCCAGGGTTAGTCACAGTCCCATGACCATCAGTGAGTCCATAATGATGGGGCATGTCTGACATCGAGCAAGGCAATCACATTTGTGGGTGAGGTTCAGGGTCTGGATCAACAAAGGATGTGGCCCTGCACTTGTGTAGCTGCCACACGGCTCAAAGTTTGGGAAGGTAAAGCTCTGGTAAGAAGGGCAGCTCCTGATGCTTCCAGAGATGCTATGTCACTGAAGAAGAGATTTTAAACCACTCTGAAAACAACAGAAAGTATGATTTTTGTATTATGGCAAACATATGAATAGGGGAGTGGTTTGGATCTGAATGAGATGGAGTTCATTACCCCATAGCAGCCCTCACAGTGCTGTGCTTTGCATTGGTAGCTAGAAATGTGTTGATATCACACCAGTGTTTTGGCTACTGCTGAGCAGAGCTGGCACAGCATTGTCTCTAAACATTCCACCCCATCCCCTGTAGAGGGCAAGGTCCTGGGAGGGGACACAACCAGGCCAGCTGACCTAGACTAACCAAAGGGATGTTCCATACCATATTACGTCAGCTAAGATATAAAAGCTATGGAAAAGAGGAGGGAGAGGGGTGCATTTGTTATTTATAATGTTTGCCTTCTGAGCAACCGCTCCACGTTGCTGAAGCCCTGCTTCCTGGGAGGTGGAGCATTACTGCTGATGGGAAGTAGAGAATAAACCTTGTTATTTTTCCCCTTCACTTTTGCATGCTTAAACTTTCACTTCTGCTTTAGTAAAGTGCCTTATTGCAACAAACAAGTTGTTTTCCATCTTATTCTCTCTCCTCTGTCTGGCTGGGAAGGGAAGTGATAGAGTATTTCGGTGGTCAACTGGTGTTCAGGCAAACTTTTCTCAGTCAAGGAGATATGAATGCTTCTCTTAAAGTGTTGTACATATCTTGTATTAAGAATTATGAGTCAAAGTAGAGAAACAACTCCAAAATCAAGCACCAGTGCAAGAACTATTTTTCAGTGGGTGTCAGTGAGAGCGCTTGCAAGTAAAGTACATGTTAATATTTTTGGTTTGTATTTTGAATCAATAATCTTGAATTTTTTCCTCTTCAGTAGCATACCTTGTATAGAAGTAGCAGAAGTTGATTTCCTTTTTCTTCTTTTGGCCTTTGACCACTGTGGTCTTAACCATCTGTATAAATTTTGTGTCTCCAGAAACAGATTAGCACACGTTTTAAAAAGATTTAATTGTTTGAATAAAAATATTAAGCCATTGATAATACACAAATTAAATCTATTAAGAGTCTGTTACACCAATATTGTCTGCTGATGTAAAATTTTGTCATGTAGGCAGGTGTAAACACTTTTGAGAAGCATCACAAACAGAGTTTGAAATGAACAATAGTGTGCAAGAACTAAATTACTAGCTGTAGGGCTTTTGTTTCTCAAAAACTTGGTCCTTAAATCATTAGTATAAGCAAGAACATAATACTATTATATAGTAAGTAAGGAAGTACATAAGGCTATAACTTCATGCCTCAGGCAAAATCAAGGTGTTCTCTATTTTTATTATTATGTCCTTTATTGAGATGAATAATTCAGTATTACAAAAAATGCAGAATAGAGGACAGATTTCATTTTGTAAATCATAATGCAGTATCTCAGTCATAGGCATTTAGAATAAAATACCTTTCTGGTGTCTTAAATTTGAACAAGATTTATACATACATTTTTTATAACATATAATTTTTTAATTATAAATGTTTTGTTGTAACAAACAGCATATTTCAACTAAAGCATTATTCAAATGTTGAAACACACTTTAGACTTGTTTATATTCTGCCAATAGCCCAATTATTCTAGAGTTCTTCTGCCCTCAAGCACTAATTATGTTAATAAGAATTATTAAATATTAAAATTAACTACTAGTTTCCTAAGAAGAGAGCAACCTTCTAAATGAGACCTTCTTATACAATTCTAGGTTGCTAATATTTTTGAGGGTTTGAAATATATGTTATATTGATATTGCTTTAGTCTCATCTTTAGGGCATCTGCTTGAAGATGAAGCATGTCTAATTCACTTCAGGGAAAATAAAATGGATTTTGAAGAAGGCTTTACTAAAGAACCAGAAATTCACATAGCTGCATATGGTACATAGGAATGGTTTGCTATTGATTAGGGTGGCCTTAAATCACCTCTGGTGCTTCAGCAGGACGCCCTACTCATTTGTACAGTGTAGTCAACAATGGTGGTGGCACACGACAGTATATAAAATTGTTATACTGGCAACTTTACAAAGGAAATGTGATATTTCACAAAAATTCTTGTTTTGGTCCAGTCAGCTCTTCCCTGAAAAATTTAGTTTTCATAAGAAAAATCTAAACATTTTTTCCCTAGTATTTCTGCTTATTCTTTTGCTTTGTTTTTTGCAGAAACTAAGCTACCACTTGACAATATTAAACAGTCTCAAATGACATTTTTTCCATTTTGTCTTCAAAGGGAAAACTTGTTAAATCTTGAACATTAATCTTACACTAGGAGACGACCAGTTTATTTAGATTCCTATAGTTTATTTTGCTCTTAAGGATGAGGAACACACCAACCCTGTTTCAATAAAGTTCTTCTTGTATTTAATATGACTCTTCTATCCAACAATTCAAAGCCATCAGGCTTCGTCCTATCTACCACACACATAAAGAACAAATTATTACTTTCCTTTTTGCAAAACTCTTCTAATATAATTTAAGGCCATTGTCGTATGCCTTTCTCAGTCTTCACTTCTTTAGTCTAAGCAATACATTTGTATATTTGAACTTTTTTATGAAATCCATATTGTGCTTTCTTGTCAGCAGAGACACTCTAAACATAATAGCGATCCAGAGGATGGCCACAAAGGTGGTTAGAGGGATGGAGCTACTCCATTATAAGGGAAAGCTAAGAGAATTGAGTTTGTTCATCCTGGAGAAGAGAAGACTTCGGGGTCATCTAGTTGTGGCCTTCCAGTACCTGAAGGGAACCTACGAGAAAGATGGTGAGGGACTTTTTGCAAAGACATATAGTGACAGGAAAAAGGGGAAAGATTTGAAACTGAGAGTAGATTTAAATTAGATATTAGGAAAAAAAATCTTTACTGTGAGGGTGGTGAGGCACTGGAACTTTTGCCAAGAGAAGTTGTGGATGCCTGGAAGTGTTTAACACCAGGTTGGATGAAGCTCCAAGCAACTTGGTCTAGTTAAAGGTGTTCCTTTCCATGGTAGGGGGTTGGAACCAGACGATCCCTTCCAACCTAGGCCATTCCATGATTCTATGATAATTAAAGTAACATCTGTAATAATTATTGTGCACTTAATACTAAAGTTACTAAGCCATAGGTAGATATAAGAATAATTATTTTAGATTTATACAGAGAATGGGTCATGTATAATTTATGTTACTTTCCAATGACATATAAGTCTATTATGTCAAGCAAATTCACTAGAATTGCAACCTATACAAATATCAAAATAATTTTATTTACCTCTGTATGTTTTATGGAATATGACTCTTTTCAGAAATGTTTCACCACCTTATGTAAAAGTCTTTAGCCACTTTCAGATCATGCCCAGATTTCCTGCATGTATATTGTCGTGCAAATAAACCTCCTATAATTAGGATCATAGTCCTAACATAACATATATTATATAGGCATTTTTCCACTGTCCAGGGTATCTTTTATTATTCATTATTTCATTATTGAAGGTAGCTTTCTGTTACTCAGACTATTTCTTCCCAAATAACAAAGACAATAGGAAAGAGTAAAATTAAAATGGTTGTTGACCTAGCATACAGTATAAAACTCCATTAGACCTTTCAACTGACCTTAGAACAAACAAAAATCATTCATATATTTCGTGGAGTTTAATAGCCATCAGACTTACAAACCTCAATGTAAATTTAACCTGTACTGAGTTAATGCAACAGCTGAAAATGAGTAGGTTGTTACAAGTGAAGCTCTAGCGGCTTGTCCTTTATCAATAACAATCCTCCTTTGCCAGATTTACACTACTTTTTTCTTTTCTACTCTTTAGTTGCAGGGACAAATGCAAGTTTTGGAAAGATACAGGTTTTATGAAATATAGTGCTGAAAATTGTCGTTACCTAAATTTATTTGTGGGATGACATTTATAGTATAATTCTAGCAATTGCGGAATGCCTTTCTTGTTTGAGATTTATATTTATGTATAAACCTGTAATAGCACAAACTAGTGATTGACAAATAATTCTGTTCATTCTTACTTCTAATAGATTTCATTAACTCGAAAATAAAATTCAGTAAACGTTTTCAGACTAAAAGTGATATTATGGAGTTTTATTGTTGCCATTCAAATTGCTTAACTTTATTTTATAATTTACTCTAATTGTACCATATTTACTTTGATTACAGTGTTTCTCCATTTTCACTGTGCCTTTTTCAACTTTTGTGAATGAGGATCATGATCTCTTTTGCACTAATGCGGACACAAGAGTCAGTGATGCATACATATATTAAATGATTTTGTCAGTTTGTTTAGTTTTGTTTAGTTACATTCAGTCATACAACATAACTGCAACTTTCTGTTGTGGTATTATTTGGATATGGCAATGAGTCAGCACAACAGCTTTTTTATATTTTCATTGCTTCTAGTAATTATGAATGTTAAGAATTCATTGAGAATTTCTTTCTCTTTTCTAAAATGTTGTAATTGTTGTGCTCTTTCTCTATAAGGAGTGCTTTTATAAAAAGCATGAAGAAGATAAGGGAATTTCAAGGACACAACCAAGTTACAAAATAACCATGAAAGCTAGTTTTAAATATGCATGACTGTCACGACCCAATGGTGTTCATTGTAAATTCTTGTCAGGCTGAACAAAGACACCAGACTACGTGTCAGGGAACACTCACGTTTTATTGTACAGTCACATAATTCCAGCAACCAGCCCACTGTTTAGACTGAAGAAGTTTGGGTTAACAAACCCTTAAATTCTACAATAGATTTCCACAAGAGTGGAGGCTTGCATGCCCTTAATTTTGTACACTTCAATAAGTTCTCAAATCCCATGAGAAACTCCTCAAAAGATGCTGGCTAACAAGCCACAATGTATTTTCACAAGCTCCCCCATCCCATAACAAACCTCAGTACAGAGTATGGAGCAGCATATGATAGCTGTGCTTTGCCCAGGCAAAGCAAGGGAAGAAAACAAATATCACTCATTTTTAGATCCCGCTTTGGTCCTGCCACATGGATGATCTAGAGTTGGGGTTTCAAGTGAAATAAAGTGAAAGAAAAGAAAAAGGGAGAGAGGGGGCCCTGTTTGCTCCTTCCAGAGCAGGGAGTTATCTCAGAATAGCCCTGCCCCACCTCCATGGGACCCTCTCCACCAATCACCTTTCCTGTAGCAATACTCAGAATGTTTGAGACATGAAATGCTTAGGCCCTCTACAAGGATTAGCAGTATATACATTTTCTCATCTGTCATATCCTAGTAATATCTAAAACAGAAGACTTAGAAGACCTATGAACTTTCCACAAATTATTTTTAAAAGCAAAATTAAGACTTATGTTCTATAGTAGTTATATTAACATAAATACATAAATACATAAAAAAATACAGCAAAAACTTAAATTAGTAAAAATTATATTTGTGTGACTTTGCTCATTACTTGTAAGTCTTCTTTGGTGGATGCCTTGACCATGGATAGGTCCTTTCTTTAAATATTACTGATGATTTTTTTCTCTCACCTTCAGTAACAAAGTTCCTTATAATAACATATATTGTTATACCATGAAACTAAGAGCTAGTTTTTAGACTGAATACACAGTTCAGAAATAGTTACACATATTTTGACCCTTTAAAAAAAAAAAGACACCAAAATAACAAACAAAAAAACCAACCCCAACCAGTTAAAAATATCTGGAAAAAACCAAAAATATCATACTGTTCAAACTCGTGCAAATTTCATTGCAATTGTGGTTATGAAATTTAGGCTTGCAACTCTCCAAATGACCAGATGTGACCAAAGAATCTAAAATAAAGTCTAGAGATTCTGTATTTATTGATGACTTGGTTGTACTTCAGTTTGCAAATAGCAGTATGACCCAGAAAAGTGTAAAGCCTCCCTGTATTTGTCAGTGACGATGTCCCCATGATTTTTTTTTTTCATTAATTGCCAAATCATATGTAGTTTTTCTCTTAGGAAGCCTACTTTCAGGGGTCAAAGAGAGCGACTAGTGTGTTTTGGACAGTTGCTCTGTACTATAGGCACTCATGCTGAGTTTATTCTCGGACAGCCTGAGTGATGGATGAGTTCTTCACCTGACCATCTGTAGAGCAACATGGCCCTAAAAATTGTGCTGAGATAGTTTAGAACTCTGAAATACTTTAGTTATTTATTTCCTTAAGTTGCAAGACCTTAGCCAAACCTAGAAAAATGATCACAATTTATCATACCAAGATCATAAAGACGTTAATAAACATAAGTTTTGAGCAGCTAATAAACATAAGTTTTGAGCAACTCTATCTATCCAATAAATCCTTATTCTGGACATATAAACAGATTATTTAATCAAACATATTAATTATTGAAATTGTTCATTGTATATTTACCAGTAGTAAATATACTTGCTTTTAAAGTGGGTTTCCTGCAAGAATCTAAAAATCCATAATTCAAAGTTATTGAGTAGCTTGAGAAATAGGCTGTAAGCCATGCTTCTGTTCTCTGCTGAGGGAAATATTTTAATAACTGAATTTCCAAATGTTAAATCAGAGCTAATTTTCTGCTCATATTCTTAAATATTTGTTTAGAATCTAATATTTTCAAAGATGTAGATAAATTTTTAGTATAATATTAATGTGAAGAAAACAAAACATAAAGATAACTTAATTCATTTAAATGTGTTAAGTCTTTTTAGAGAAAGTAGTTATAATCTGTCCAACTTCTACATAGAATTATAGAATCATAGAACCATAGAATCATTTGATTTGGAAAAGAGCATTGAGTCCAATCACTAACCCAGCACCACCAAGTCCACCATTAATCCATGACCCCAAGTACTACATCTACATGTCCTTTAAATATTTCCAGGGATGGTGATTCCACTACTTCCCACATGAAATAATGTTTGCAATAAGAAGTAAGCAAACACTTTAAATGATAAGGGACACAGAGTCTTCATTTTGAACAATGTTTCAGGCACTGATTACCTGTCTTTGACATTACTTGTTAAGCTATCAATGGTTAAAACAGAGCTGAAATGCCCCCTTGGTCATTTCCAAAATAGAACAGTTGCTAGACAACTGCTGTCAATAATTTGCAACCAAGTCCTTGCTTATACATTTCACAGGAATTTTTCCCAAACATGCAATCTAAGTGCGAGTATGGCATATGTGTATTCCCAACATAAATAAATTGTTCAAAAAACTGTTGGATCAGTGGGGAAATATCAGCAAAGATTTTGCAGTCAGAATACTGTCTATTTTCTGTTATATAACTCAACAATGAAGAATTTTCTATCTTCAGTATATTTCGCTGTGTTTTCTACAGTGTATTTTCCCCATGACATAGGAAATAGGATATTACTACCCATGAAGAGTAAGAAAAACATATTTTAATTTTAAAAGGGAGGTGTCTATATAGAGATGAAGAAGAAATCAATGAATTTCCTTTTTTTTTTTTTTAAGGAATAACATACTTTTTTTAATAAAATTTTGGATTGGATCTAATGTGTACTAAGGAAAACTATTGGGTTTGCTGCTCATGAGTGTTTTAGATTCTATGAAAGTTTTTAATGTATAAACTATATCACTATCTTTTAACTATTCCTCTCACTTGCCATATGTAAATGGATGTGTACAGAGAGTAAGATGAAAGCATTCATTTCTCAGAAAAGATCAAGACACTTCTGGTAAGCTGAAGATCTCAGGATTTATTTGTAATATTCCCTGCAATGTTCCAATTTTCTATTCTGTAAAATAGCAAGATTTTAAAAAAAATTAAAAAATATATCAACATTCCCAAATCTCCTAAGGAGATGGAATTTTGATACACAGAAACTATTGAGATTAACAAATGCTCTGATGTTTTCAATTTCAGTACTCAACTGATTACATTCAAAGGTATCTGGAAGTTTCTGGGGTAGACCCAGGTAACTTTCAGGGCAGCAGCAGTTTTCTTTTCCACCTTCCCAATATGAGCTAAGGCCTCATACTGGAAGAAAGAATTTATTGCTGGAAACAGAATTCCCAGAGGCAGATATATTCTCTAGCAAGAAGATGAGGAAACTGTAGTTTGGAGGTCTTTTTCTTCTGATGCATATGAGAATGCAAAGAGAATCTGCCCCAAATGAATGTCAAAGACTATTTAAAGTATTTTAAAGAATAATCTGGTAAGAGAACTGATTTGAACTCCCTTTACTGCTTGATTTACATCTACTGGAAATACTCAATAACCAGGACACAGAGAAGAAAAATTTATTTGATTTTGTCTTATCTGAAATTAACTCCTCTATTTACTTATTTAAGTTCATTACAGAATCACAGAATTGCAGAATCACAGAATGGACAAGGTTGGAAGGGACCATAGTGGGTCATCTGGTTCAACCTCCCTCTTCAGTCAGGGTCATTCCAGAACACATTGCACACGATTGCATCCAGACAGTTCTTGAATATCTCCACTGAGGGAGATTCCACAACTTCTCTGGGCAGTCTCTTCCAGTGCTCAGTCACTCACACAGTAAAGTTACAATTTTATAATTTTGAGTATGTGGCTAATGTGAAGCAATAGAATGAATTTAATTTATTGAATAGTCCTATATTTGCAGTTCAGTATGGCATTTAAATCCTAACTAATATGTGAAGAACTGACATTCTAGCAGCCTACAAATGAAGAGGTTTTCAAAACCATGTTCTAACGGAATGTTACTTTTTACTACGGTTACATTAAATTTGTACAAAATTTGGCAGAAAATAAACCCCTTGAGTTCCAGCTGAGTCTCAGAATTCAGAGAGTCTGGGGGCAGCTGAGCCTAATCTTTGATTATAACCAATTTGGCACTGGTCATGTTCAACAGGAGTTTTCACTGTCACAGATTCACAAATAATGTTTATTGGAGCAACAGAAACACAGATTCGGAACTGTTTTTGATTAACGCACTTATTGCATTAGTGCTAAAAACATTTAAAAAAAATAACATTTGTAATTCTTTAAGCTTAACTTTACCATCAATTAAGCTTAATTTCACTCAGATATTTTATCCAGGTATTCTGATGTATTTGCAGGTGCAAAAGCTATCCCTGCTTTGGGGAGGAGAAAGGAACCAGCCCATCAACTTGTCTATGAGGTGGGTTGTATTCTCATCCTCTAACATGGAGGATTTCAAATGCCAAATTTATACTTTTGGAAAAAGTGGCAGTGAGACTGTAGTCAGATATCCTATTGCTGCTGTCATAAATGGAAGGGGGGCAGCCAATTTATATGTAAATGAGGGATATTGAGAGTTTTGGTTCCAAAGGCTGTGGCTCTTGTGCAAGGGCAGAACACAACCAAGGCATATCAGTTTGTCTCCCTCTTCACCCAGGCTGAGCCAGTGGTAAGGGTCATCCAGCCTGATAACCTATCACCCCATCAGCAGCCTATCACACCTGCAATTTAATCCCTTTCTCGTGGAATTCCTTTCACCACATATATCACAGTTTTAGGCCTCATCCTTACAACTACCATCCCATTGGCACCCACCTATATTTCTTTCAGAGACCTTAATAGTTTATGAAATTCACCATGCAGTCATCTATTTCAGGAACTAGTTTTGGTTTCCTGTTGTTATGGCTTATCACTGTAGGAGAAAAAAATATATTTTGAGAAGCAGAGCTGAGAGGAAGAGAGACAAAAAAAAGGGATGTCTTTTTCACCTTTTTAAGAACCGGCTGAAGCAGAAACATTAGTTTAATTCTGGTTTGGAGAGGTAGTCTGTCCTTTTTGGGTTAATATTTTGAGCTGTGCTTTTATGACCACCTTGCATTGTGTGCGGTGCATTTCTTCTGCTTCCTTGTGTTTTGCCATTAGGCCAATGAACCAAGTTGTGCTTAAGCAGGCACATTCCAAGTATGAAACTCAAACCATTTTGGGAGAATCTTAAAGTTTGTTAGACTGCAGAATGAATTTGACAAAATGTGAGTGCAGTCTTGAAACATACAGGACTTAAGGTAAAAGAAATGGAATTCACAGAATGATGCAAACTTGTGTCAGATTTTTTGATAGAAACTTTATAGACACAATAGTAAATGCTTGAAACCAACAGATACACTTTCCTTTTGCTTATCCATCTGCAGCTCTTGGCACATAAAAAATTTCAGTAAATTTCTTGAGAAGATCTGACAATGAGGTTTAAAGAAATGATTTATAATTTCTTTAAGCTACTATTTACTCTAGATTTTTAAATATTACATGAGTACTGTGCAATTTTCATGAGAAGAATTTGTAAATTTTAAATTTCTCTCATCATCTGATAAACATTAATATTCATCTTTACAACCATCATTTGAACATACTAAAAAAACCCCAAACAAACAGTTTTCCTACCACTTTATTTGAACAGAGAATACTGATAACCTACCATAATACCGTGTTCTATGAAAAACATCCCGGCACATTTTAATTTTCTTCCATTCATTCACATGTTCATTTATTTGTTACTTCTGTAAATATCTCCTTATTCGTTAAGTTGCTTTCTGAATATCAACTATGACCCCACCACCTCATTATCTCTAGTATTTCAGTGCTTAGATCAGAGGTGACTGATATTCCCAGTCAAAATATCGTAAAGGTCAAATTTTATGGCTGAGAAACTAAAAAAGTTATCTTAAATAATCCAGTAAAAATATAACATCTAAAACCAACTCAAAATTCACAGAAGCATCTGCAACTGTTCCCTTAATCAAGTCATATAACTGCTATTCTGCAGGAGTTCACATTGCTGTAATGAAGACTTCGCCTTCATCTCCATTAAAAGTACTATACTCAAACACTTTTTTTTTGTTTTTCCAATTACATCAGCTTCCTCTTTTATAGTTGTCACACATATCATTAATAAAAATTGACGAGGTTGCTCTCTTTATTTTAAAGGTATAGAGGGAAACAAACAGTTGTCATATTTCTGTTACTTCTTTGTTGAACTCTAACTAAATATTATTTTCAAAAATAAACATTTTTAATCACTTAACTTAGATATTTGCAAAGGGTGAAGAGTGGTCTGGACAAGTTCCTGTATCCTATTTTACACATTTTCAAATCAGGCATTTCATTAATTAGTTGTGAAATAAACTTCTGCTCGTGGCTACATGCTGGGTCTTAAATAAACTGTCTGTAGGCTGAGAAGCAATTACATTTTGTCAAATTCAGGTTGTTTACAAGAGCTGCTAAGTATCTTTCAGTAGCTCCTAACTTTTATCAGGAACTGTAGACAGTCTGTATTAAGCAAGTGAGAATACTATGAACATAAATATCCGTATCTTGTTTCTCAACAAATCTTATCTTAAACTTAACAGAGTGAGGAAAACCAAACCAAAACAAAACCCCTACATAGATGTAAGATATATTAACGTACTTTCTACTCTTTTGTTTGTATGAAATTCATGTTAACACGTTTGAAAGATTTCATCGTATTAGTCATGCTTAGACTTCCAAATGTAGGCTTTTAAATTTCAGGTTATCAGAAAACAAGCATATGCAACAAATCCAAATATGAAACAAATGTTTTGAAAGATAATTCCTCAATGTATACTGGGACTACATCTCACCACAAGGCAGAGCTACTGGTGTAAATACAACATAGCTGTAATGCACATTTTGTTTGGATCACATTATTTAGTGAAAACATCTTTTTGCATTTGTTTGGTTACAAAATATCAACATGATAGATGACATGCAATTATATGAATAGGGAATATTACACTATGTAGTGGTTTGACTAAGACAATCTTAGAGACATTTGTCAGAACAACTGGGCTCAGAGGTAAAAGTCATCTTCTTCAATTAATTTGCATTTCCTTTAAAAGATAAATATTCTTTTTAATAATTATTTTTTTAAAAAATAAAAAAAAGAGTGATTTTTTTTTTCTTTTCTTCTAAAAAACAGAGAGACCCACGTATCTGTTTATTACATCCAGGAAGTTTTTCTTTAACCTACGCTAGCATTTTATATGTTTATCAATTATAGACATATGTTTTTCTCTATACTTCCTGCATTTAAATGTAGGAAAAGATGTATGGCATGAGAATGTAGATTTAAAGCTGAATTTGCTTTAATATTGCTGAATTTGGTCCATTTGCTATGGAACTTGGCTATTATTTACAGAAGCTCTCAGTCTAAATGTAATTTAAAAAAACTGTCCACAAAGACCCTGTAATTCAACGTGTGGTTATGTTACATATTTAATATGATTTTTTCAAGTTAAAGCTTAAAAGAAGGTATGTTCAGTACATGAAAAATATTCAAAGTATAGACCAATAAGCAATTTTTTTAAACAACATTTTCCCTTATAATTTATCATGTTCTCTGCTGACAGAGTATTAGCAATTGTCTGAAAATATTTCATATTTCATGGAAAATGTATGAAACGTGAAAATTAATATACTTCCATTTGACAGTTGTATTGTAATTTTTCAGAGAAAGAACTCAAAAATAAAGTAGAAAGAGTTGATTAAATTTTTCTCTATTAAATGGGAAATAGGACAACTGAAGGGAAACTGCCTAAGATAAGGCAGCTTGAGAATTAAGTTGAGAAATTCTTTTGTAGCAACAACAGTGCAATGTCTTCTGTGCAAGATTAAGAATAAATAAAAATAAATAAATTTCTAAGAAAAGTCTCTTCACCTTAATAAGTGTTTGGTTTATTATGTTGCGAGGTATGCACAGGTTTTGCAGAACATCTGAAACAGAGATTAGTATTAATCATGATCTGCCTTATAGTGATTTACATTACATGGGATCAAAAGACAGGCTGGACAAACATGGGAGAGGAAACCCATCCAGAGTTTCAAATATGAAGAAAATACTTCTGTCTCAAAAAGTTTCTGTGTCCCAAATAATTGGGGATTATTGTGTGACTGCTGCCCCACTTTGTTACTCTTCGTTAGACATCTCCTTTTGCCTGACATTGTACAGCTCTGCTTCTGTTTTTACTTTCCTCATTATTCATGCCATGTTTGCTGAAAAGGTGAGAAAACAAAGGCTTTAGGTAGAAGAAAGCAAAGAAGGTGAAAAGGTAAGAAGGTGAAAAGCACTAAATCTGTGTGCTTAGGCACTTAGAGAGTAAGACAGAGATTCTGATTATGTTTTTACTCTTTATTCCATACTAATATGAAATCAAATGTACCTTTCAATTACTTTTGGTGTCATTTAGATAAAAATACAAGGATAAGTATATTTGCATCCAGAGGGTAAGAAAATAAAACCAAACCAAAGTAAAGCTTAAAGAGAATGTTGGGGTTTTTATATTTTCTGTAAATGCTATTTTTTTCCTTGTAACACAGAACAAGAATTCATATAACACACGGTCAAAGTTTTTTCCGTAAGAAATACACTGTATCTCAGCAACAGCACATGTACTGTGGATTGTTACAGCCACTTTCTCTTTTCTCCCCTTCTATTTTTCTCTTAGAGTAAATAAGCTTTTAGGACATCATGAAGTGCTCCTTTTGACATTTCTGTAGCTCTTTTGTTTCCACTTTCATCCCAGGAGATTTTAAGGTTTTTAATAGAAAAAATGGCATTTTCTACTTGAAAAGATAATAATTTTTTTTTTGTCTCTCATTCCCTAAAGGCATTTCATCCAGTACATCAACAAGTCAGTTATTCTACAATGGTGAAAGTACCATAGCCAAATAATTTATATACATTAAAAATAAGCATTTAAGCTGATTCCTCAATTATATTAAAAATGTTGATTTTGTATCTTTATGAATGTATTCATGAATATCTGCATACTGAATAGCAAGGTATCTACACGTTATTTTAAAAATATTAAAATTTTGACATCTCTAAAAATATCTGAAAATAAAAAAAACACCCTCTATTTTTCATGAGAGCAATGATAGATTTTCCCTTTTGAAATATGTTTTTCAAATTCCTTTGGGGGATAAGGGAATTTTATGTGCTGCCTTAGATATTTTAGTGTTTGGGTTTTTTCTAATTTCTGTTTCCAAATTTTCTGCAACATCTTCTGAAAATTAATTGAAGTCTGAGTACAAACCCCAGAATAATCTGATCTATAACCAGTTCTAATGTTTAAACATCTATGGACCAAATTTTAAAAGAAAAATTAAATCACTTTACTTTCTCAATTTTTGCTTTTTGGAATCTGACAGAAAAGATGAAAGACGTGTATAATACAAACACAGTAAAAATAAAACCTGAAAATATAGTTACTTTCTTAATTAAGAAAAAATATAGTATACACCAATAAACATAAAAACTACATTATTTATTATTTATTTATTTTTGCATCAGCATACAAATATTTAAAAGTATGGCATCATCACTTTGCTGCTTTTCTACCTATCTTTGTTAAAAAAGTGCCCATGTAGAACGTTGTTCTGTTCTAGGGGATGATGTGCAACAAACACTGCTAACTCATGGCAGGATAAGCTGTTTGGCAAAATTTATAATATTTTGTTCTTATAGTACTTTTATCTTCATAATATTCTGAGTAATAAACAGAAAGCATATTCCCTAAAGCAAAACATAGAAGACAGATGACAGAAGCTGGCAAATAAAAATCAGCCATCAATATTACAGCATAGTATGCACTGTATGATGTAGCATAGCATGGTATAGTACAGTGCAGTACAGCATATAACTGTGCTGTATCATTTTGTGTTCTATAACAGTAGGGATTTCAAATACAAAAAAACCCACAGGATTCTTGTGGATTTTTCTGATCATCCCCGTTACAAGGAGTCTAAACTGGATAGTAGCACCAAAGCATTTTTAAGCCACTTTGACTAAATTAATATGAACAAATTCCATCTACTTTGAAGTGACCGTAATTTGCACTAATGGTTAGCAAAAAAGTGAAGGGTACTCTACAGTTTAAAAGCATTAAATGAAATAGAATTTCTCTGAAATTGAAGTCTGTGTAGTCACATGTAACATCAATTGCCTCTTAAAAAGAAGGGATTCAAAACATCAGATAGCATTGCCAAGTGCCAGAGTTTTTTTCAAAAATACCATTTTTTTATTTTTAAAAATATGGAGTTCCAGGAGACAAAGAATGATGAGCTGTTAACTGTAACTACATTCTAAATTTTTCACCATAGATATATTTAAATATCAGCAGGCTTCTGGCACAAAGAGAAACATTGTTATTTAGTTGACTCAAACATATTTTTTTTCTCCCGTTAAGGTCATCATATTGATTCTGGCAAAATACTGTAAATATTAAATCCTCCAGTCAATAAGCCTAATACTAATCTTAAAAAGGCTCTATATGCTTACTAGTTGCAAAATAGTAACAGAACGTGGCTTGGTATACTCTGTTCTGTATAATACTCCTTGCTTAAAATAGGTTTTACATTTTAAAGGAGTGGACATGTTCTTTGCTGGAAAAAAATAGTAAAATTTTTTAAACCAACCATCATCTGTTGATGAGCACAGTTCTGGAAGTGTTGTAAAATAGTTTCAGATGAACAACAGCGTTACAACCAAGTTGGATGTTTTAAAGAAGTGGTCACACAGAAAATGTACAAAAATGTAATATGCCAGAATAAAGATCAAAAAGCACTCAAAGAAGTTTGTAACAAAAAGCTTTAATCTTGCTGAAGATATACATCTCATACAACATAGACTATTTGCTGCCAGTTCTCCCTCCAAGGTGAAAAACAAACCAAAAACTCAGGAAACAAGTCTGACCAGAATGCACTTTTCATCAAAATACTGTTCCAAACAGAAACATTTGCTTTAGGGTTTGAACTGTATCTCTAGGAAAAAAATATTTTTTTTCTTTATGGTCAGTTGATTCAGAGATTTTTTGGTTCAGCAGTCGGAAGCTGCCCATTTCCCACTAAAATAATTCAAAACTAGTGGAAGTGTTTGTTGAGACAGGAAAGCTACCAAAGTTACCAAAAATTCTGTTCTTTTGATGACATAACTTTTGTATGACTGTATGTTGACAATATAGAGTTTATAACTTTGGATGCCATTGTTTTACCACAGTATGGTGTGGGAAGACATTTTTCTCAATCTTTTTTTAGTATGTGTTCTGTCAACAACGTCCCATCATGGACATGGTTCATGCCTTTTGAGTCCTCAGTTAACAGACGGCATGTCCAGTAAGACACTTCTTACGAAGGCTGATGTGTTATTTGCCTTTCGTTCTGAAAGAAAGAACAAGACACATAGTTATCCTAGAGCTTATGAAGTTCAGATTCTCCACCATATGGGTAGCTCAGCATGTTCATTGTTCATAGGTGGTAAAACCTATTTGCTACATAATAGTCTCTAATAGAAAATTAATTTCTCTCAGTGTTTCAAAATTATGATGCAGGGCAAACTATTTGTCCTGTTCCATATGGTTCACTAAATGTAACAAAGCTGTAATATTATAGACAAAAGTTGGAAGAACATCTAAAGTAATGGGATTCTGAAGGTCAAATGCGTTTTGAAAGCTGTACCTTCAGTGAGAAATAGGTATTTTTTCAGGTTGAGACTGAGATTATTAGCTGATAGGTATTATTTGATAAACTGAATGATGGAGTTTACACGCTCAGATCATGAACCGTACAAATATTGATTTGAAGTATCTTAATTTTAGTTTCTAAACTGAAGAATTGCTGTAATACTTGTTTTTCAAAACAAATAAGATAATGCCCAAGATATAATGTTGGGAACTGAAAAGATAACCTTCAACAAAAGGAAGAAAGGCACAAGATATGGTTAAAGTATGAGAGAATACCTAAATCTATAGAAATTTTCAGTCTCTCATGATATAATGAGCTAAGACTAGCTAATATATATGCTAACTATCAAAAACTACAGTATGCATTTGTCAATACACAAGTGTCAGAAATCTAATGTTGTGGACAACAATATTAGTTGATAAAAACTTTGGACTTTTTGTTCTCAGAGAGACCCGTTTTCCAGAATTGCAGAATGGTTGAGATAGGAAGATTCCTGTGCAGATCATCTGATCCAACTATCCTGCTTTAAGCAAGGAAATCTATAGCAGGTATCTCCAAAAATGAAGCCTCAGCAGTTACTCTGGGCATTTTTTTCCCATGTTTTATCACACTCACTGTAAAAAAAAAAAAAAAAAAAAAAAAAAAACNAAAAAAAAAAAAAAAAAAAAAAATTTATTCTGTTTGAATGGAATTTTGGGGTTTGGTTTGGTTGGTTTGTTTTTGAATTTTTTAAATTAAAATTCCTGTATTTCAATAGAAATTTTAAAAAAACCCAACCAACCAAACAACCAAACAAACAAAATAAAAAACCAAACTGTGTCCATTTTTCTTTCTCTGTCACTGGGCCACACTGGTAAGAGGCTCTTTCTTGCTCCTTTCCATTAAATATTTATATATTTTTATAAAATATCTCTGATTTCCCTTCTAAAGGCTGCATAGTCTCAGATCTATTATAATTTCCTCATATTTCAGATGCTTAAGTCTCCTGAGGTCTCTTGCTGTACTTGCTGTACAGTATATCCATTGCCTCTTGTATTGAGGAGCCCAGAACTGGACTCAGTACTCCAGATATATTTACTGGTCCTCATTAAAGGAGAAGAATCACCCCCTCCATCTGCTGGTCGACCATCTTCCTGATGCAGCTGTGTGCTGGTGGGGTATTTTTGCCACAAGGACACATTGCTGGCTCCTATTCAGCTCGTTGTCCATCGGAACTGGCAGGTCTGTTTTTGTTTTCCAGTTCATTGGTCACTAGGGTCTCCTGCAGCATGAGGTTGTCGAATCCCAGACACAGGATTTAACATTTCCCTTTGATGAACTTGATCAGTTTCCTGTTATGCTAGGATCAGACATAAGTAAAATCCCAGGACAGTCAAGACATATTTTACAAAGTACTGAGTTCATTCTCTCACCAAAACATTTTGAAACTACTTAGTGTAATGTTCCTTCTTTTCGTTTTAGTCAAAATGTAATCACCATTATTTACTTTCCTAAAGAGAAAGATGGCATAAACATGGCATAAATCATGGAAAATACCATGATTGCTTATAAAATTTTTATTTTTATTTTTTACAATTAAATTTATAGTAGAATTAATTTGAACTGTGAATGCTGAAATTAGATGCCATTTTAAATTATCTGTAAAATCACTAAGCATTTATTACGGTATTTACCAGCATTTATATTAAAAATATTTATCTTTTAAAAGGAGTTGTAGTTTGGGCTTTGTTTTTGTTTGGTTGATTTTATTTACAGATATACAGTTTACTAGATCCTTAGAATTAATAAAGATTCTAAGTGCCAAAACTGTTTTCCTTTCTCATAGGAAGATAAGACAATCCTCACTATATAAACATTCTATGACACTTATACTGTAAGCAAGTAAGGAAAGCTGGCTTTCAGTTCCTTTTGTCCTCCTTGCTGACAGACTTTCAGGGGTGAATCTAAATCTTCCTGAGTAGATAAGTACAGTTTCAGAAGTATTTTCTTGCTGTTCTGCGTCCAGGGTCTATTAGAATATAGAATAATAGAATTTATTTGTAGGACATTTCAACCTTATATCTAATTACTTCCCCCACTGTGAGGTAATTTCAATATAGAGATACTTGCCAATCCAGGTGATTCCTGCAGTACAGTATAGTGCTGACAGCTTTTCATTCCCAGGTTGCTAGTAGAATTTATGTGGCAATCAGGGTTAGAATGATTGGGGAATCCTCATGGCACTTCTGCACTCACGAAAATCTAAGTAAAAGGGAGTTTAGCATAAAGGAGGAGTGTCTGTACTTCTGTTTACTGGCACTGAATAATAAAAGCATAATCAAACAATAATCAAGCAACAGTAACAGCCTGGAAATATGCTATTTTAGAATGTATATGTAGAAGTAGAATGATGTCTTTTCCTTTTTCAGGTCTTTACAGTACTGTCATACTTAGTTTATTTATTAAATTTGGCTTTTTTCCATTGCTGGCTCCAACTCCTTGACAGTATAAGACTTCCCAGAAAGCTTGATCTGTAACAGAAAACATCATCGCCTGCTTGCTGAGCTTACAGAACTCATATTTCAATTTTTAAGTATGACATGCTTGCTGCAAAAAGCTCTCAAGTGATCTGTCTGTTGAAATTCAAAATGAGAAAAAAATATAAAATGCTGTCTGCTTTTAGATCTGTTACACACATTTTGATAAAAATAATAATTTCCTTTTTTATAGAGATACACTCATCCATTTACACTAATCAAACTGTGGAAACTTAATCTCATCAGATTGCTATAGATGACTCTTTGATTATTCCTCAAAGAAGTCACAGTGGTGACTTCATTTTTTCCAGTCTTTTTACTTCTCTGGTCTTATTTCAAATAAAGTGTCACCATTGGTATTTTTTATTTCCTTTTCTATTCTATGAACATTTATTATAGAATAAATAAGATGTCGGTATGTAAATTATTATAGTATCTTTTCAAGCATTTATAAAAGTGACAAGCAACAAAGAGAAATTTGAGGGGGCAGGTAGTAAACTTCTTATAAAATATACATTTGAAAAAATATGTTTCTTCTAAATAAGGATTAAAGCATAGTAAGCATAGTCTCAATGAAGAAATACAATAGAGGTGAATTCAAACAGCAAATAATATTATTATAGGTAGCAAAGAATGTTAACATAGGCTGAAGTGATATTTTTGTTAGCTTATGTTTCAAGTGAGGCAATTAATTTACTCTAGGACTGAATATTTTAAACATAACAAGTAGAATATATTATCCTGAACTTGTTCAGGTACCTTCTGACTTGTCTCCTGAATTCAACATGACCATTCAGTGTGCAATTAAATGGATGTAATTAGAAAATGTGAGGGTTTGGTCTTTATACACATTGCTTAACTTATAGGGATCTACCTATTAACATATGTCATATCCAGATCTTCCAAAACCACAATAAAAAATGAAAAACAGTATGTAGCACAATTTATTTGCTCTATGCAAATATTCTTACTTCAGCAAGCATATCATTATCATAATGGGTTTTTTTCATTTTTTGCAGTGTATGAAACAAACATATCATCAATTGACATTAAATTATGGTATGCATGCTAATAACTTCATTTTACTTTATTCATTGACAAGGAAGAAAATAGACAAATACTAATGGACAAGAATCAATAGAAGCCTACATAAGAGAAACTGGAAAAGTGGATCACTGAAATACTGGTCTTAGTTTTCCAAGTGATGCAAAACACTTTACAAAACTGTAATCATTTTGTTCTTAACTGTCATGCAAAATTGATCTTGAGTTTAAATGAATAGAAGAAGAAAAAATACGCAGTTAAGTTTTTCCTACTTCAATCAGTCAAGTGTCTTATTTCTTTGTGATATGAAATAGAAGAGACAGATGTATATCATATCTTAGCTCCAATGCATTTTAAATGTGCGTTTAAATACAGCTTGAAATAACCCCATGATATGTTCTTAGTATGAAAACCAGGAAGGGGCTCAACTTCTAAATTTTAAATTGTATCCTAAAGGACATGAGAACCTTCTTCAGTACAAATGGATCTGCAGCACCTTTGTTTAACAGTTCAGCACTAGCAGAACCAGAGGAAATTCAGCACAAGATTCCCTCTGAATGTAAGGAAACACTTTTTTACTATGAGAATGACTGAAAATGGGCACAGGTTGCCCAAAAAGGTTATGGAACCTCCCTCCTTGGAGATTCAAAAGATGCCTGGACATGGTACTGGGTAACCTGCTGCTGGCGTCCCTTCTTGAGCAATTATGTTGGACCAGATGACCTCCAGAGGGCCCTTCTGACATCAGTCATTTTGTGATTTTGTGATGCTGTGATTCTGTAACCTTAGGAGAGCAACAGGAATAAACTCAGTCTTCTTGGTCATCAGAATGAACACTGCGATGTGGGATGTTTTAATTCTAAAAAAATTCAAAACCTTAGGTGCTATGCAGTCATAAGAATATTTCTGCATCTGAATGCACATGCAAATTACTGTAGGACATGCTAGAGTATGAAATTATCCTGCACAAACTGTTCTGTGCTAATTGTCCATGTTATTTTATGGTAAACTTCAGACAGCTTATTAAATTTCACTGAGCAATCTAGCTTGAATTTATCTTAGGCTTAGCTTAGGTATACAGGTAGTTGGAGCAAAGGAGCTGAAATGAATTAACTTGTTAGACTTGACAATTTCATTGCTTGCCTATAACCAGTTTGCAGGTCCTGAAAGGGCTTTCTGAAAGACGATGTCAGGAACATGCATAATAAATTTATTCAGACAAAGCTGGCTAAGACTGTTTGCAATGCATTTTGTAATACATATAGACTTACATTTTTATTCCATAAATGTATATAGAGTCCAGGGGAACGTTAAAATAAGACACAATCCCACTGAAGAGTTAGGTAATTTGAAGATAAAAGCTAAAACCCGCACAGGCACACAGGTGCCTGCGGGCATGACTAGACACGAGCACAGAGTCAGCTGGCCAAATTGAGTATTGAGGTTACGTTTGCATATTTGCATAGCGATATGCCAAAATCCATCTGTCCTTATGAGCAGAGAGCACAGAAGTAAAACTTGGCAATATTGGAAAATGCTATGTCTACGTTTTTCTAAAGCCATTTTGGACCTGCTATATTTGGATAGGTCACAGGATGAGAAAGATTAAAATAAAGGAAATTTGCTGTATCAGGTTATAGAATTAATTGAAAAATTAAAGGGAATTCCAGAGCAGACTATTAAATTTACAATATGATTCTCATGCATAAGGAAAAAAATAGAAGTGAAGCAAGGCTAGGTGGAAGCTTTTTAGCAAAACTTGATAAAATTTCTGAAATATAGAATATCTGCAGTAAATATCTTTAAAATATCAGGACATGTTATATGTTCATGTAAATATCTTCAATATATTCAAATAAAAGCCTCTATATTTATTAGATGATAATAAGTATTCATTTTGATTAGAAGTATGATATGCAGTATGAAATCAGATTAATTTGATTTGGAGAAATAAATATAACTTATCTGTTAATATCTTTTTTCACATTTATCTAAATATGAGACCTAATCTTCATTTGTTTCAGTCTCTTGCATACTGTTACATACTTTTAAAAAAGCACAAAAAATGCTGCCTTGCTAAATTCAACATGCTATTTAAAATGATACAAATTATAGAGTTGTCACTGGACTCTTTTAGTCCAAATGCTCTCCATCACTGAGTAGTTTCAAATAAACAGGTTATTTTTTCAGATAAAAATTGAAGACATTTTATTTTAAACAGAATTAATATGTACAATATGACTTTTTTATTTTTCTGATTTTAAGCTCATTTATTTACTTTTTTTAAATTATTATTCTGATTGTGTCAATACTATCTTTTAGATAGGAATAATGTAACTTCATCCAACAGGGAAATTGTCCAACTGAAAAGGAATTACTTATTTCATTTTATCTAAGAGAAGTTAAGTTTAAGAAAGCTAGTCTTATGCAATCTTCCCTTCTTTTCCATTTATTTTCTTTAAGAAAAATTATGTTATTTTCATGTCTGAAAGCATGTAGAGTTAGGGAAAGCTGGATAACATTTAAACCACTTTACTAGATGAAGGCAGCAGCTTCTCAGCATACTTTATACACTTGATTCTTACAAATTTTTTTTCTTTCAAGACTTTAAAAATAAGGTGGTGAAAGTAAAAGCTTTTAATAGCAGCACAGTGACTTCAACATGCAAAAATTAGAGTATCTTGAACACTTCTAAAAATATTACTTGTGAATCTCTTACGATGTAAACAAGAAGCACCAAATAGCAAGTTTCAGGCTAGGCATGGGGATACCACTTCTGATAGTGAGTACTACTAGGTCTCCTACTGAGACCACTTTAATTTAGTTTTCCTTATTATTATTACTTTATGTCACTTTTTTTGCAGTACTTGGCCATTCTGACAGGACTTCGAGTTAAGATGTATGATTTGCCTGAAATGACACTAAGGTGGCAGAATTTCTGATAAATAAAGTGTTTTCACAAAATATTATTATTATATCATCAATGAAGAATCACCTCTGTGTACTTGGAAGCATATATGATCAAACATTATACTTGCCTATACTGGAGATTTTTGGAGTAAGCAGCCATGTTCTAAGCATGCTTCATAAGACTGAAAATACTACACCATTAAAGGTGAAAGTCCTGCTTTCAGTGATCCTTTGTGGGGATCTTAGACATATGTTCGTATATTCTAACTGTCTATGTAGTGGAGGGCTTTATTTTATTGACCCAAATTTGGACATCTTACTTCAAAATCCTCAGTCCTTTTATACAGCAAGAAACTCTTCTATATTGAGACAGAAAACCAAGAAAAATGACAGAATAAAAGCAAAGTAGAATCACTGAGGCTTAACTTCATAGAAGAATAGCATAGAAAATGGGTTTGTTCTGACTTTCCATCAAGAACAATTAATCTACCAGATCCATAGTTAATCAGCAAGTAGGCAACAGGAGCAGTGTAACTAAGTGATACACTGGATTACTCTGAAAAATTATATTCAATCTAACAGCAGGGAGCAAATTATTTTTTCTTGCTCAAATGAAAAGACAAGAAGTATAAACATGTTAAAGGAACAGGATATCTGAAACATGGATCAAAGACTATCTCAGAGATTATAAGGGGAAGAAAAAAATTTTATTGTGTTATTTAATTCAAAAAATGTGAAAAAGAATTATATATGTATTTTTTCCCAGATTAACTGCACCAGTAAAGCGTATTTGGAGATAAGTAAATAAAGCTAGTGCTGAATGCATTGAAGACTTGTCTAAGACATTGAATGCAAGCTAATCTATTATTGTCTTCTTGATGCCTTCAGAGTGGAGGGAAGGAAGGAGAATATTTGACTACTTTACTTACCAAAGGGTTGCTATGATATAAGTTCAACAAGGCCAGTGCCAGGTTCTGCACTTTGGCCAGAACAACCCCCTGCAGCGCTACAGGCTGGGCACAGAGTGGCTGGAGAGCAGCCAGGCAGAAAGGGACCGGGGGGTACTAATTGACAGGAAGCTCAACATGAGCCAGCAGTGTGCCCAGGTGGCCAAGAAGGCCAATGGCTTCCTGGCCTCGATCAGGAACAGTGTGGCCAGCAGGACCAGGGAAGTGATTCTTCCCCTGTACTCAGCGTTGGTGAGGCCACACCTGGAGTACTGTGCCCAGTTCTGGGCCCCTCAGTTCAAGAAGGACATTGAGGTGCTGCAGCAGGTCCAGAGAAGAGCAACCAGGCTGGTGAAGGGACTCAAGCACAAGCCCTATGAGGAGAGGCTGAGGGAGCTGGGGTTGTTTAGCCTGGAGANAGTAAGACAAGAGGGCATGGTCTCAAGCTCTGCCAGGGGAGGTTTAGGTTGGACATTAGGAAGAAATTCTTTACAGAGAGGGTAATCAGATACTAGAATGGGCTGCCCAGGGAGGTGGTGGATTCTCCATCCCTGGAGGTATTTAAGAAGAAACTGGATGTGGCATTTAGTGCCGTGGTCTAGTAACTGTGGTGGTAGTGGATCAAGGGTTGGACTTGATGATCTCAGGGGTCCTTTCCAACCTGGCTGATTCTATGATTCTATGATTTCCCCTTCTTTTACAGTCACTTGGTCTCCAAGTTCAGGACACACCCGCATATCACAACTCTGAAAGAATAAGCTGTAATACAGTTTCCACCTAAGGTACTAGTAGCACTATGATGTCCTCATCTGCTTGTATATTAGTCTCTTGTAAGGAAACAACTAACCTGACTCGTGTTCAGTGGTTATTCTATGAAATGATAACCTTCCAAATGATTTCCCATTTTTTGACTACGTAGAAAGAGTCCACACACTTTAATTCTAAAATTAAAACAAACAAACAAACAAGTACAAAAAAACCCCAACCACTGCTCTGATTCTGATAGCTGATTTTTCTGTAGATTCTTCATTATCTGGAAACAGTACATACGAAATACTGTATTCAATAATATCAAGGTTTAAACAGAAAAATATCTGGAGTCCTTGAACCAAAATATGGACTATTTTTTTACTGGAAGTTAAGTCATATAAAAGAGAATTTTACATGATCTATTGATAATAAGCAAAATAAATAGTATATGCTAGCTTTGATAACCCAGAAAACTGCATCTCATATTTGATTTTCTGATATGGCCATGAAGAAAACAAATAGAAAATCTTTTTGGCTAGGCATACTGTAATCTAGCAAACTACTGAACTGATAAACATTTATCTCATTTTCTGTTATTGTTCACAAGAGTCTAAAGATTTTATTAGTTTCTACACATTTGGTTATCTACTTGAATTTAGAAGCCAAGTTAAAAAAAATATCAAATTTGTCTGACTAGTTTTTGCATTTTTATTTGGTGTATATGGGTTTTTTTCTGCAATTCCACACAAGTACACATGATTTTTAAAGATTACTGTTATGTATCAGAATTAAAACCAGTTAGTCTGTAGGTGGAACATTCATGAAGAGATGAGATTAACATGTAGGCTCAGGTTTTCTTCAGATTTAAATTCAGCCTTAATCACAGGCTATTAACAATTCTAGGACAAATTTTTTTCTGTTTGCCTGTCTGGTGCCCTCTGTTCTATTCACTGGACAAGAAACATGGGTCTGAGAGTTAAGTGCTATATGGGCTGTAGAAAATCACAGTCTCAGTAAATCTGTTGTTATTTCTACAATGTGGAACCACTTTCAAAGAGAAGGCCAGAGATTTTCTCAGAGATTGTCCCCTTATACTGAAGAAATCATATTATTTAGATTACATTAGCAGGGGATTCCTCTAATCAGTAAGTAATATTTATGTATTTAGACAATGAACAGAAAGATTACTGGCCAAGGCAGTTAATTAAATCATTGCTTAGCATTAATTTTCAGTGCTGATGAAGTGTATGCAATGGGACTACCTCCAACCACAAATTAAGGCTCCATTTCTTCTTGTTTTCAGATCCCAGCTCTGGTGAGACTGCCTACATGCCCAGAAGCTGTGAGGGCATGAATCTGAGATGAAAATTACCACAGATATAAGATAATAAGTGATCAGGATTTGGACATCTATGGCTAGGTGAAGGTTAATTAGTCACCTATTTTCTATTTAGGTATGTAAACACCCATTAAAGTTCACCTGTTCTAAAGGTGCCAAGGCATTTTTCTGTGTTTGAACTGCTTGTGGTTATCAAAATTACTAACAGTTTAAACATTATGGACTCATTTCAGTAAGAATTTACCATCTAGTTTCTTGGTCAGCCTGTTTTGGCAAAGCAATATTTCACAAATAAATTCAGTTCCATTGGAATAAAGTTCTTTAAAGTTGCGTAAAAAATAAAAGAATATTTCTATGAAACAGATGATAGAAAATCCTATTCAAAAATCCAAAATTTTCACAAGTCTAATGGAAGGAATCTGATATATAGAGAGGTTATGAATCAACATAATTCAATTAGCTGAATGTGGCCTGTGTTGCCCATCATATGATACTCCTAGTGTCTTGATATTACTGCATATTTTCTAAATGATTGCATTAATTTTTATGTATCACATTTGAAATGTCTACTGAGTTCTGATTTTGTAAAAAATGGAATTAAGCTTGACGTATTCAAAATCCACTGAAAGCTGTTAAATAATAAACATATCTCTACCTTGAAATACATATATAAATGTATGATGGATTCTAAAGTAGTTTTGACCATCATCTCCCCAAAAAGAACAAAAGCTTCTAGCCAGAAGAAAAGGAGTGCTTAGAGGAGAAAAATTCTCTGTCATCATACTCATCCTGCTGGTTAAAGACTAGAAGAAGATTAATAGTTGTAGTAAAAATTAAAATGTGAATGTAATAATGTAATTTTATACTACTTTCATTGTAATTGAAAAGGTGTAATGGGAGAGATAGATGTGGTTAGAAATGTGCGTGTAATAAAGTACCTTAAATTGTGAACACATGGGTAATTAAAGGGAAACTAATCTCATCCAAAATAGTACTGGGCATTTGCTAAGCAAATGATAATGTTAATCTTGCTATCCAAGAAAGTAATTTTCTCATCCAGTTTTTTAATGCATCATTTTGTGTTTGTTGCTATGG
The DNA here is from genome assembly GCA_013396775.1 of Cephalopterus ornatus. Taxonomy (NCBI): domain Eukaryota; kingdom Metazoa; phylum Chordata; class Aves; order Passeriformes; family Cotingidae; genus Cephalopterus; species Cephalopterus ornatus. Next base: position 216 of record VZRE01010275.1, on the reverse strand, counting down.
ACTTTAATTGGGAATTGCATAATTCAAAGGACTGCTTCTAGTGTTATCGAAATTATGGTTAGATTTTGTACTTAGATTTCCTAGAAAAATGTCATGTTTTTTGCATTTGCTTTTTTGCTATATACTTGTTGTATTCACTGTCTATCATTGTACTCATTTTAAAACTTCTGTTCAATTATGTAGCAACATAATCACAGAATCATAGAATCAGCTGGG
>VZRE01010274.1:46847-151586 GCA_013396775.1 Cephalopterus ornatus | reverse complement strand
CTACCCTCCATTTCCCTCGGGCTGCGTCAGTTAGGGATATATTTGCTGTTAATTTTAACAGACACATTTACCCAAACAGGATAGCCACACTATTACCTACTCACAAAAGTTATATTATTAATATGCTACCTTGTTTATGTTGGAATGAATAGTGTTTTAACTATGTAGCCAGGTACTACTATTACCTCCCTTTTGCTTTTTGCGATACAGATTGACAGTTGATCAATCATGATTAATGTTATAAAAACTCCCCAAAATAGTAATTTATTTCAGACTTATATACATACCAAGAGAAATCAGTAGTAATATGTTTTAGTCTATTACTAGAGTTTTATAGGTGTGCCTATTTATTTCTTAAAGTCTTCTTTTTCTGTTGATTTTGTTCATAAGACTCAATCCAAGAAGAGCAAATAAAAGTTTTTTTAAAAATAAATTAAAATAATCAAACAACGTCATATTAACGGATTAAGATGAAATTTATTTCCATCATTTATTTTCAACACACAGCTATCAGATGTTATATGTGTACTGTTGTGGTACTGATTAACAGTAAGCACAGCCAAAGCAATGTTAAAAATAGACAAGGAAAATTAAAACCAGTGTTAAAAAATTTTGGACACGCTCACAACATTAACAAGATACATGATGGCTTTACTCATCACAGCACTATGACTCATTGCCCTGCTATTTGCTGTTTCCATACCCATACAAAGTTTGGTGTTGTTTAATTGACTTTATTGGTTATTTTATCACTAGATACTATGATGTCTGGTGTCCTAAAGAGCTTACTAAGACATTTTCTCTCTCATCTGCATGTAATTACACATACATAGCATTAAGCGTTCACCATGTGAGGCACAGAAACAGTCTATGGAAAGAGATCAGAACACAGGTCGTCTCTGCATGTGTCCTGATTTATTGAGTGGGAAGGAATTATATTCCCCATTGCTCCTTTTCTGGATGAATCAAAAACACTGAATCCTTTTTTTTTTAAATTTTCCAAGCTGCAGCAGGAAAGTGAAAATGTGTGACTGCTTGAAAAAGTGTAGTGCCCTGCGGGCAAAAGAGGCGAGCTTTAGTCCTTTCATGCTGAGGACACTTTACAAAGGTCTTCTAGCCTCTCTGAACTATAGGAAAGATGGAAATGCACAGTCATCTCTGTCTTGTTTCAGTGGGGTCTTGAATAAAAACATTTCTGCCCTCTGTGTTTTCTACAGAGATTACTCCTAATGTGGGATTGGTGCTATCAGATTCTGAGGATCCTGATGAGACATATTCATGGCCTTGGTGCTGAACTGCTTAGGTTTGTTAAAATGGCAGAAGTCCTTAGTATGTATAAAAGTAAAGAAGCTTTATAGGGAATTTAGTAAATTCTATTGATGAAAATTGAGATACATATAGAATTTAGGAACCCAACAGCTTACTGTTTATAAAAGACAATTGACACTTTAACTCTTTTCATGACATATCTAAAAATATTCCAGATAACCTATTCACCCCATTGCAGCTGATACTTCTCTACCCATTTACTTACTTTCTACCTCTCTGATGTAACTCAAACCATATCACTTTGTTGTCTGTAACATGACAGGTCAGATGTAAGGTCTAAGGAAGTCAATAGCCCTCTTTCAAATTACTGAAAAGCCGTATAGATAAAAATCTGAGCTTACAGTTCATACGAAAGATGACACATAAAAAGTAAATTTATTTATTTTTATAGAAAAGGAGCTTCATAGCAATAGGTCTCAGAAGTCAATGCCATGATATTCAAGAAATTCTGAATGCAAGTGGGTTTTATTTGTACATAGAATTATGTGCCTCAGCAGAGGCACACTCTGCAGCTGGAAAATGGAAATCAACTTTGGAAAATGAGGTAACAAAATATGCTGCTCTTGCATGATTGGGTTTCTCATCACTTCGTACAAGCACAAGCAATGTTTACCAATGTTATGCTGAAGGATGTAAATATTTGCTCCACAAACAATAGGTGGGCTTTTAAAGACCGTGGTTGAAGCTCTTGAAGATATCTGATTAGGGCCTATGTGCCCGTAAAAGTGCAGAGATCAGAAAAAAGGCTTGCAAATGTATTCGTAATAAGAAAGGGGAAAGGGGTTGTGTTTGGGACATGATTAGCTGGTAATCAGTAAAGAACAAACTGATTATTAGCTGTTCAATTCTTGTCAGTCTTAAGGGATTCCACTCAGTGGCCTAATTAAACTGGGTTTGAAGTCCTCACATCTCCATTCAGTGGCAATTTCATTATAATATTAAGTTCTTTGCATGAGCTTTGCCTTCCTTCTCTTTAATCATATGTTTTGCATTTGTGTAACACCTTCCTTGATTAGTTTCTCAACAGGATTAGCTTCTGATAACTGCATGGCTTATGAAAGTAAATGTCACGTATAAGACAATCCAGATATTAGATTTTTTTTATCAACAGCAGAATTAAAAAAACCAACTAAAATAAACATTTTTAATTAAGATTTTCATTAGATAGAAAATTATTAGCTCTTAAAAAGCTAATAATTTCTAGATTATGAAGATTATGAAGTTTGTTGTGGTTTTTGTTTTTTGTTTTTTTTCCTAAATTGCTGAAATAGTCCATGTTCAGAAGCACTAATGGGTTTGGTTGACTCCAAGAATACAGCCACAAATCTGAACCAAGAATCTCATCACTATAGCTCAGCTGAAGGACAAACTGGTGCAGTAGACAAGCCTTAGGATAGCTGACCTATTCCTTTTCCAGCAGAGGGTCTATGGCACGCATATAAAAAGTATTTTTAGAAAGATGGATAAGCTAGTTTGGATCTGGACTATGCTGATTTTCCCCCCATAGATAGAATTTTTTTGATACTTAAAAGACAACCTGGTATTTTTTTCCTTCAGTTATTCAGTGTTTTTGCCTCATCTGTACTTTCTCTTTGTCAATGGAATCTGGAAAAAAAATGACAAACTGATAAGAAATGAAGTGATGCAAATGTATATGTAATCATGCCATGATGAAATACTGGGAATTTGAAGGCAGAATTTATGCTTTACTTCTTACTTGAATATTATGAACCCTTTTCTGCAAACCCAAAGTATACTGGTGTATTTTAATTTGTGTCAGTACTGTTACTCCTGATTCTCTTATTTTTTTTTTTAATATTTAAACATTTAGAAGCAGAAAGGAAAAGAAATAAATCCTAGACCTTTCTTCCTGTTGAAGCATAGGCAGGGATTTAGGGATATACGTTAATTCCTTGGGTTTTCCTGTGCCAGAAGTTGGGATGGGGAACATAAAGCTTGTTATCTGTAAAAGATATATCCTATGGTTCACAATTAAAAGAAAATGAAGAGAGATTGTTGTGAAGATATTTGCATATAAATATTATTCTATGGAGTTATGTTGTCCAGTCAAAAACATGTATCAGTGAGTTTAAAAGAAGAATACATTATGGGGATGGGAACAGGATAGAAATTGAATGTGTCATCTCTCAGAACTGTTAAAAAACAAATACTTGGAAGTATTTGTGGCAGTGTGTTTATTCGGTTGTTTTGTTTTTGTTGGGTGTTTGCTTTATCCTGTGTCGGCATATTTTCATCCATTACTGTTCCACAATGTGTAATTCATTCACATCAGAGAATTTTAATGAAGGTTTTGAAATGTACCAGCAGTTAATTAAATCTCAAAGCATTTCTATAGTTAGCTGTTGTAACAGTTGTGGTTTTAGCAAGGAAATGAAGGAATATGCTAAAGGTTGAATTGTGGAAAAGCAGAGATAAAAAACAGGAGTCCTACCTCCCTTGACCCCATTTTATCCACTCTTTTTCTGCTCCATGTGTGACTTCTAGAAGGAAAATAACAACATTTACTTCAGAAAAAAGATGCATAGGAGAATTAAAGCATTTCAACATGTGTGGAAGGAAACTCATATGTGACTACATACATTTGCAAAGAGTGAAGGGACCATTTTCGTTGATATGGTGGTGATTGATGCTTTTCCTTTCTGCTTTTATAATGATGTACAGAAATAATGTAGAAAACTGCAATCAGTTTGACTGCTACGTTGTCCGTCTGTGCTAGTAATGCCAGAAACTGGTACTTATATAGCTGACATGGTGTTGGAGCAAGACTGAGGTTTATTTCAGTGGAAACAAGCATATTTTAATTTTTTTTACCTACCACATCATGCATCTTTTGCAGACTGAACAGATTCTCTATAAGGACATGATGCAGGTTTTCTCAGATTTATTACTTTTCTAAGCTAGTACTTAAATTACTTGATCTAAATTTTTGCCATATGCTTTAAAAAGCAGCTTTGGATGCTAAATTCTTGGTTATTAAATTCTATAACCTATTATTTATCATTAAAAAGAGTCAAAAATATTTATAGAATTAAAATCTTTCATACACTGAAAATCTGTATTGTTTGCAGTTCTTCTTGTACAGTGCATCATTCTGTGGGTAAATTGATTGAATGTCATCTAACCCAAAGAAATGTTGGAGTAGATCCTTAGATGGTGTAAATCAGTGTTGCTCTTGCCCTTTCTTTTCTGCAGATTTAGCTGGAAATAGGGATGATTTGGAATGTTAATGTTGCTGCTTCTGGAAGGTTTATTGATTTGTTCTACTTTAGTTCTTTAAAAAAAGGAAATGAAAACTATTTGTCAGTAGAAGAAGACAGTAAGAAGAGAAGACCCTCAGCCTTCATTTGGACTCTGACTGAATAACTTTAGTTACTGGTCATGCACTGAAGAAAAAAAAAAAAAGGAGCTAGTGGTCTTGTAAGAAGAGTAATATTCAATCATCACAAAGGCCCCTGTGAAACCATTTAAACAACTTTATTGATTTTTCCCTGGTTGGCAGTGTTTAATTCAAACAACTCCCAAGGAGTACAAGCATCACTGCAGGCAAATTATCAAGTATTCTGGCCTCTATCACTCTTTGACCACCACTGATACAATTGTCAGTGACAAAAACGAGCATTTTTCCCCCTTTAGTCTGCATTGTCCTGCGTTAAGCTAACAAAGACAGCAAAGTGCAAAGTGAAGTCTGTTTCTCTGACCTTACCTTATAGTATTGAGAAGAAAATAAACGCCCTGTGTGCATACTTTTCTCACCAGTTACTGCCAGGATGACAAATAATTTTTTAAAGGGACTGAGGCTGCCTTTATGAAATACATCCATGAGTTACCATCCATGGCAATTCCTCATTAACATTTGGAAAGGACACATCTGGTCCCCTGTACATACACAAGCATCATTCAAAATAAGTACTGAGTAAGCAGTAGATCTGCTACAGAATGTGTTAGTCTGCCTAGCAATTTATAGGAGTGAATATACTAAATAGAAAGTCCTGGGAACAAGCAAGGTTGCTCTATGCCTCTGTGGATACATTATGTATCTATTATATCAAGCTGATTGCAACTAGGAACTTTCTTTTTCCCTTCACTCGGTAAAGACCAGTGCAGTGAGAATCTGCTTATTCTTACAGAAAAATGTCCCAGTTATTTTCTCCCAGCAGGCAGAAAGCGATAGATGTGGTGATATCTACAGACACATCTTCTTTGGTCATATTTTGCCTGTTCTTCTACCATAGAGAAGGATGGACTCTGGATGGACTATACGGACCGAGTTTCCTGAATCCCTTTTAGGGTAGTCTAGAAATAGCACTTAAGTTTTCAAGGAGTCATTCCTTCTTGTGTAGTGCCCAGCAGAAAGATTTAAAGAAAGAATCAACTGATTCAAATTCAACATTAACTTTTCCAAAGTCTTTTTAAAACCAAAATGAAAACCAAAACTAAACCCAAAACAACCAGCACTATATAGAAACATATATGAAAAGGAACACTGGAATAGGAAGGACAAAAAATACTTTGGAATAGAAAATGAACTTGAAAGAAACATATAAGGCTATCGAACATACCTTTGTAAAAAGTCTCCAGCAGTACACTTCACACAACGTGAGATATCTAATGAGTGGAAAGTCACAGAAACATTTTAAGCCTTAAATCTTGAAAAGATGAGGGTGGAAGAAGGAGGCAATGATTATGATGACAAAATGGTTGCCTGTAGGAATAATATGAATTTTATTTCTTCTTGTCTAGAAAGACAAAAAGAGTGGATGATATGGTTTAAAGAGGGACTGCTAAAATAAAGTTATAAAAACTGCTTGTGAAATGAGAAAAAAGAAACAAAGTTAGCAACAGATTATAATCAGTTAGGATTTATTAAAAAAAAGGAAAAAACGAAACCAGCAAACAGAGTAAGTAAACATGATATTGGAAGGAAAAGAGAAGCATACATGATGTATTATGAAGCTGTTTATTAAAATATTAGAGCAAGACAGAGTTAACAGAGATATTGAAAGTGGATTACAAACTGTGTCTTTCAGGAACAGGGTTTTTTTTGGGAAAAAGTCACTTTGAATATTGTGTGCAGTTTTGGTCACCACAATATAAGAAAAATATTGATCTTAGAGAGCAGCAAAAGGAGAGGAATGAAGATGAAGGGCCTTGAGAGGAAGCCGTGTGAGGAGCGACTGAGGTCACTTGGTTGGTTCAGTCTGTAGATGGGAGACCTCTTCACAGCCTACAACCTACCTGTGAGGGGAAGAGGAGGGGCAGGCACTGATCTCTTCTCTGTAGTGACCAGTGACAGGACCCGAGGAGATTTAGGTTGGATATTAGAAAAAGGTTCTTCCCCCAGAGGGTGTTTGGGCACTGGAACAGGTTTCCCATGGAATTGGTCACAGAACCAAGCCTGGCGAGTTCAAGAAGTGTTTGGATGATACTCTTGGGCACATGGTGTGACTCTTGGGGATGGTCCTGTGCAGGGCTAGGAGCTTTGCAGTTCAATGGCACCTGTTTTTAGAAAGCTGTGGAGGAAAAATCATGGAGAATGGGACAAAAAGCAAAGTCAGTCTACTCCAAAGATAGGGAAAAATTATCTTGGCATAATTTGTCCATAATAACCAAAATTCCAGCAGTACCTAGGAAAGTCCTTATGACGTCCGTTGAAAGCACTAGGGCTGCAAGCTAAAGCAGAAAGTAAAGAACAAACCTTAATGTGATGATGTGACACCAAGTTCTAGATCAAAGAAATTTTTAACTAAACATAATTTGAATTTAAATCTGATTGTGGAAGTCAAAAACACATAATTGACTCCACAATTGGAAAAATTATACTTTAAATTACCCTGAGTTCTGGAAAATGTCTTGTAAGCTATCACTTCCTGTCTCTAAATTGTTTTTAATTTCATCATTATTTCCGCTCTAACATCTTTTATTTATAAAATTTACTGTGTAGTCTCATCAATATTTTATTTTTTATTCTTTGGTACTGGTTCATTCAAATAACAAGATTGTAGTATAATCTTGCTAATTCACACTTATAATGAGACATCCTGATACTTAATGCATTTTTTGAATGAGCAAACATGTCAAGAGATGCCAACAACCCCAAGAACTACTCCATTTATTTGTAATTAGTTTAGTTCTAATTATTTATAGTGATTCTTCAAAGTTTAGTAGAAAATTTATCATATTACTGGTACAAATGTAAAAATAATGACATCTGTTGAGATTTCCATTTATTTGATTTGGTCATGTATCTTCTTTAAATGACAGAAGTGAACTTGTTTCAGAAATGTGACTTAAAATTTGAAATTAAATGAAATTCCACAATGTAATAAGAAAAAAGCCTGAAATGCTTTTAAGAATGATATTGAAGTACTTCAAAGAACTCAGAAACATCACTTTTCACTTTCAGGTACTCTTCAAGCAGAGAAATTTCAGACTTTCTTTCTTAAGTTAATTTGAGCACTTTCATAGAATCAAGCCCAACTGGAAGTCTAGACTCAGCTTTCTGAACTATGTAGCTGATGAAAGATAGTTGAAGTACCTTTTGATCTTATTTTAAATGCACTTTTAATTCTTAACCCTTGTGAAATTTCCTATTTTTTTCTGTGACTCCATGTATAAACATTATAAAGGGTTTGAATTTTTTCAGCACGTCTAACAAATCAACAGAAATATAATATAAAGATAAAAAAATCTGATAAAGAATAGGTCGCGTAAAGATAACAAACTCACCAACATATGAAAGACAAAAAGAGAATGGACATGCATGAGAAAATTATTTGTTCTCAAAAGAAAACTTAGACATAAAATGTTCGTCGTACCTCTTTGTGGAGGCTTTTAAGTGGATTTATTAAAAAAAAAAAAAAAGTATTCTGTGGTTCAGTGTTCTACAGAATTAAGTATACTTGAACTTCTTTTTGCATATGTACACTCCAGCTTGATGGGCAATTTTGCCCAAGCAAAAGACAATTATGCTTCCTAAATGAAGTATTTCTGCCTCAAGAAATATGAAAGTTCACTACCAGGATCTGGAAGCTCGGAGCTCAGGATGAATGATAGAAACAAGCTGAAAGCACCTGTTCTGTTTTCTGTTGTTGTCACTGCTGCACTACTTTCTATTACTTCTTTATGGGGAGTATTTAAGCAGACAGCTCAAGAATCATCTGGCCATTTGTAAAGGAAGTGTATTTATATCATCTCATCTCTCAGCTTTGATCTTTGCCTCCAGGCTGTATTACTGTAATGTGCTTTATTTGGAGCTACCCTTGAAAACCACTTACAAATTGCAACTCATGTTGAATGCAGCAACATGACTGCTCAAGGACCTTTTTACTGCAGCACTCATGTAAACTCAACTGTCTGCCTATTATTCAAGATGTGTGTCCAAGGTCTTATTATAAGTGTTAGAGTCTTACACTATCTCCTTCATTCTGACCTCAGTTTTAAAACAAGCAGGGGTTAGAATTTCTAAAATCCCAGCACAAGTATCTTTTCCAATAAATCCAACTTTCTTTTCAACATAAATGAGAAAAACAGAAGATTTAATTGCCTGTATTCTTCAGTGAACCATAAAAAGCTTAACTGGAGATATGACATATGAAGAGCCTTTAGTGGCGTTAGGGAAAAATTTCCCCATTCTAAGAAAGCCATGTATTTCCCAAAAAAGCCCTAAGTGTATTTCTAGCAGTGTAAGAACAAGACATTAAGAATTAGGAGAAACAGAGGGGTCTAGAGAACCACATTAAAAATGTAGAAAAAACTAAAATCATCTTCCATCTCAGAAGAGTTTGGCAGAGAAGAGCACAGAAGTCACTACAGATTCTTCGAAGCCCTGTAGCATTCTGGCCATGTTCTTAACACTGAGGGAACTAATATTTCCTCTCTTCAGATATTGGTGTGCACCTCAGGGTTTTTTTCTCCATTTTAAATTCCAAACCTAACTTCAGGTTCCCTTTTCACCATATACCTAACCATGTCTACCTACCATTCATACCCTACATCTTCATTTCTACCACTACCACTACCACACACCCACCAAAACCAAACCAAGCAAGCAAAAATAAAAAACTAAATCCGCAGCCTGTTACTCGCATATGGTACTTTTAATGGTATACACGGGTCCAATAGTTTGGTCAGAAACAGCAGACCTATAAGTCCTAAGAGAAGTGGCCAAGGATTTTTGAGATTGCCTTGTTTGCCTAGAAAAATAGACTGAGTGGTGACCTCACTGCTGTCAGCAACTTCCTGAGAGGACAAGTGGAGAGTAGGGGATGCTGCCCTCTTTTTCCTGCTATCCAGTGATTGGATGCATGGGAATGGTTCAAAACTGTATCAGGAGAGGTTCAGGCTTGATATTAGAAAGTATTTCTTTACTGAGAGAGTGATCGAACACTGTAAGAGGTTTCCTAGATGCCCCAAGCCTGTCAGTGTTTAAGAAGCATTTGGACAGTGCCCTTAGTGATATACTTTAACTTCTGGTCAGGCCAGAAGTAGTCAAGCAGCTGGACCAGATGATCCTTGTAGGTTCCTTCCAAGTGAAGTGTTATATTCTGTTCTATTATATTAAATAGTCTAGTATGATAAAAAAAAAAAAAAAACAAACCAGAGGTCATGTACCAAAATGGGCAGAAGGACAGCATAAGAAAAATTTAGAAAGAATAGGAAGCCATGTTGATTTTGGACTCTTAAAAAGTTGGAAAGGAAAGGATCAAAATTGAAGCTCTACTTAAGGCAGATTCAAATGTTACAATATCTCAGACAGAGAAATTCCCTTAAACCACCAGTGACAAGAAAAATTAGTTTGTCATGGAACAAGAGAGGGTTTTTTTAGAAAGTGTGTAGAACTTCTCAGTCCATTAGAAAAATGAAAGATGTTTGAGTTTTAAAAGTTAAGTACCCATGCCTCTGTAATGATGATGATTTGACAGCTAGTTAAGAAGCCTTTGCTTGTTAGTGTTCTGACAATTTCTGTGTTCAGATAGTGCCAGTCATTTCTAAAATTTATTTAGGAAGTTTCATGAGCTATGACAAAGTTGCTGAGCATGAACAGCTGAGCTCTGTGAAAGACGCCTTGCCCTCAGTGTCTAAAAATCTTATTAAAGTTCATGAAAGGGGAATATCCAAGGGCTACGTACACACAAGTTACAACTTTCCTGAATCCACATATAATCTCTGTGAGATAAATACACAGCCCTCTCAGAAATGTCACTGTGACATCATTGTCATCACCATGGAGTCATCCTCTACAGCTTATCATGAAAAAAGCCTTAAGTATGTTTGTATTTCCTGCTTCTATAGCCCTGTCATATGGGCACTGGGCATTACTGAGTTTTCTAGGACCAATTGCAACGTTATATGATTGTCACCACCTTCATGATTCTTATAAAATGAGAACAGCAAACATTTACTGTTTAAAGATTCCTTATTGAATCCCAAAGCAAAAGTAATAAAATTCTGAATTGTTAATTAAGGGTTCTCTTAATTTTCAAGTATTTTTTTCTTATTCTTTATATTAGTGTGCCCATATTCTCTATATATAAATCATATGTTTAATTTTATTTACCAGACTTATTATTGTACAAATAAATAAATAAAAACCATCAAGTTCAAACTACAACATTTCTAGGTAAATTATAGTTTGGCAAAATACAAATATTTCTGTTTTGAAAATGTATGTATGGTAATTCTCCTGTTTTGTTTTGACCTTTTTCCTCTCCACAACATTGTGATGGAGAGCTGGTGCTAATAGTTTTGTTGAGTATAGGTAACCATTGCATTAAGTTTAAAGATGTTACTTGTTTTCATGAGTAGTATTGCCTAACATGAAAATATCTCTGCAAAGCCAGGTTATGTGGGCCCACAGCGAGGAACCTGGTATTTTTTTCCTTGCTAAGAGTGAAATCCTACTGCTGGTGCCAGGCCTGGGCTACTGGAACTAACTGCTCAACCCATTCAAGACTTCACACCCAAGTGAATGTACTGTGAATGATACAAACACATTTTAGAAGTGCAAGTATTTGTTTTCATCAAGAGAAATATGTACTGAGAAAGGGTGAAACTCCAGAAAGCTGGGGAGAGTATGTCATTGAAGCAATGACTTGGTGTGCGTATTTTAAAGTCCTTGCTTTCTCTCATTCGCTTGCCTTGATTTCTTAACTTTACAAAGCTGTTTGTGCACGTGTCTACCAGTTAGGACTGTGAGATCAGTTGCCTTGATCAGTCTTTGGCATGCCGTTAGTGAAAAAAACCCACATCTGAATAACGCATCTACACAGCATTACTTGCAGTTCATCCTGAGATTCTCCAAGTTAGCAGTGAGCAAACTCTACCTAGATGACATGGTGCATCTCTGCCAACATTATATACAATATAAAAACATTAGACAATAAACTTATTGTCTGAGAGGCTTTTAGCTCCACAGCTTGTTTCACTTCAGCTAATTAAACCTGCCTTTCAGCAGGGCTTAGCTGCTACACACTGATGCTATACCTCTTCTCAAACATGCCTAGTCCATGTTAGTTTTGGAATTTCTGTGCCTTCACAGCTGTGTATTCTGCTGCCATATCCTTTAAGTGCTGCTGATATTGAACTGTACAGACAGCAGTTGTGTCTCCCTGCCCTGAAATACGCCCTTTTGCTACTCCTGTGGTGGTTCATTCAACACTCCACTTGACACTCCTCAATATTAATACACTCAGTATTATAGCTGGGGAAAACCGATATTAGTATTACGCTCTTTAGCAGCGTTTACTACTCATTTCTTTGCTTTGGTGAGAACAATACTGAGGTTCAGATGTTGTGGGCATCATACTTCACAGCTACTGAATTTCACAATGCAGCAAAAGTAGGAATCTCCTAAGAGGAGAATGACATCACTAGGGTCATGCACTAACAACCCAAGACAGTAATAGTGCTCTAATTAAAAGTCTTGCTGCTTCAGTGTCTACAGTTACAAGCCTTTTCCATATCATCCTGCTATTATTCACTGTCCCATCATAGCCCCTCACAACTTATCCCTCCAGAGAGTTTTTCAGAAGGTGTAGCTGAGGTGCCACGATGTGCCCAGAAGAGGGTTATAAAATTCACTGCTTCCTGCAAAGTTTTCCACATTATTTTATCTTCTTTCATTCATTTTACTGTTTCTCATGGTGTAATTCATCCCAGTGAGTAAGCCTGTTAACTCTGTGGGTGTTGTACATGAGCAATGATAATGCAAGCAGGCCATATGGACCCCATCTGCTTTCAAGAAAGTAATGATCGTTTGACCATTGACTTCAAAGGTAACAAGACCATGTCCTTCATAAACAGAATCCAGAAAAATTTCCTAAATAGGCAAATAGTCAGCAGGTGCATAGGAAGACAGAGGGGCAAAGCAGGGCTTTCCAGGGTTACCTGCAGGATCAGTGAGAGTGTGCCAGTCCAGTGTTTTACTGGCGTATACTGTCCAGTGCCTGATATTTCTTCCATTAAATACCATCAGTTTCATCTATTTTTTTCTATTGAGTCATGTTCCATTCTGTTTTTTTATCTATTTATTCTGCTACTGAAAAGCACCGTTCAAATTTAATTTATGGTTCCTGACTGACTTTCATAACTTGCTTACAGAGAAAGAGTTATATTGAATTCCTGACCAAATGAATGAGCAATGCTCTGGAAGTTGTTTTTTGGTTTCCTGTTCATTTTTCTCTTAAAAAGTAAAAATATATTTATTTACACATTTTCTATGTAGCATTTTTATCTTAATTAATTCATTCTTATAGATGTCTAATATCAAAAAAATGTTACAGAAACACAATGAAGGAGAATGGCAAAACTTAAAATGTGATTAGAAAGAGAAATGAGAATAACATTTGGACCTGTTCTGCTAATGGACTAAGTCACAAAATAACCCAGAACTTTTCTATAATTTAGATATATATCATTAGTTTTGTCAGTCAAGTGTGGTCTCACAGGTTAAGATCTATCAGCTAAATCAGTGCTAAAAGCCCCCCTAAACCCTAACCTTTAGGGTGGTGGTGTATCATACTCATCTAATACTATGTCTAAGTACTGACCCTCGGGACAGAATCTAATGCTAATGAAAAATGTTTATCTAAGCAGTGAAAGCTTCTTTTCCCCAGCACTCTTTTGTCCTAACTGATTACCATTCTTTATAGAACATCTTAGATGCATTCTACACTTTACCATCTGTTTCTTTTTGATAGATTCCTTTCATATTTTAGAAAACCTTGGTTTAAATGTTGTGTTCTCCATTATATAGACAAGGTTAATTTTTACTTTTCACTGAGGATAGTATATACCTGTAATTTATCATACTAAAAGAGTGTCTCCTTGTAGAAACAATCCTAATATATTAATAGGTGTTAATTGACTTTCTGCCATTGACTGTATGGATTTAAAAGTATATATATTTTAAAGAGATAGGAAAAAACCCATAGATATGAGCTGAATTTTTCAAAGCAAATTAACTTCTTCCTGAATGTATTTTCAGTAATCCAGAACTAATTCTGGATACCAGTCTAAATTAGTACTGCATTCCTGCTGAATTAAACAGTTTCTTTTAATGATAGATAAAACATTTGGAAATTTCTGAATTTATTACCATTGTGCTTACAAGGCAAAACTAAGAAGCCTGCTTACATCAAGATTTAGATATCCATTCATACCTGTCATAGAGAGGTCATGACAAGCTATAACTTTTCTCTGCCACAACAACTGAGGAACTTCAACAAGGTTGTGGGGATACAGGATGTGTTCATGTCAAGGTTTTCTGCAAAATGTCAAAATTTGTGTAAAATATTTAGCTATTCAGTAAGCCATGTGACTGGATGCTTCTTTTCCAGCAAACAGGGTAGTCTGGGGTTTTTTTCACCATATTTTCTTCAGTGCTATAGGATTTCATTTTGAACCAGAGTTGGAGACTAAATCTAAGGTGTCACATGAGCAGCTCCTGATTAGAGGAAGCTTCTTGTCAAGACAAAAGCCTTTTTCAGACACTGTTGTGTTATTGATCTCAAATCTGAGAAGATATAGGCTGCTTGACCTTGACCCAAGGTGTGGGTAAGTAAGGTTTTTAGCTTCTTATTACAAGGGGAAAAGTGCCTTTTAGGATGCTATCAATACATGTTTCATAGGTCATCACTCTTATCAATAAGTTATTCTGTGCTTTTAACATGTCATTTTCTGTGTCTCATCTGAAAAGACAAATGTACTGTATGTTCTCATTAAAAGATTATTTTGCTTTCTACTTTTCCTTTAGCAGAAAAACTCATGGTGGGGATTAGTCCTCTCTTCCAGCAACTGACTAAAATTTTGGCCCAGGGTTTTTCTATGTGTATATTCTAATGTCAGAAAGAGAATGAAGAGACAAAAGGTACAAACCAATTCATTAAGAAAATAAAGAAAGAGAGATTAAAGACAGTATTTAATATTATTTCTGGACACCAATGATATAAAAAATGCCAAAAAATTAGAAGTGTTTTACCAAACTCTGGGAAAAAAATCAACTAATAGCTTTACTTAGCAATATGCAGCAACACAGTCTGTATTAAAGGTCTTCGCTACTAATTGGGAGGAATTCATGCCTTTCCCATTGTAAGTAAAAACTGCACAAGCTTCCTCTCTCTGATAATGTTGCAAAGGTAGCCTCACTTCCATCTATTAATGTCATCTCTAGTGTGCCTGCGAAATTTGCCAGAGCTGATTAGAGCAGATATTAAATGATAATTGGACATTTAGTGCTCATCAAACAGAAAATGACAGATGGGCTGCTAATTAAATTATAGTTCTGACATTATTCACAATGGTTTATGAATCTTCAGTAGTGACCTTCATGCATCTCTTCTCTCTTTTGGGGGAAAAGAGAGTGATAAGAAAAAAAAAAAGACACTATTAAAATTTTAACAAATGTGTGCAAAGTGAAAACCTTCTTTCTTTTCTCATTGATCTCACCATAGAATTAGAAAATTAATTATAAAATAGTGCAACAAATAATCAGATTCATGTAAATCAGATTAGTGGCTGAAGCTGAGGGGAGAAATTAATCACATCCTGAAAAAGTTATGCATATTTTAACCAGGCTTTCATTGTGGAAAATGTGCCTAAATATAGTGTGATCCTAGGAAAGGAAATTCAGTGTCTCTTGTGTGCTCTTTTACTTATCAACTCAAGATTGCATTACCTACTGTCTCTACCAGCTAAATGAAAAGGCTCTCCTTAATGAAAATGACTAAAAAACTGAAGTAGAGAGACACAGTTGCTGAGCCAGAACTACATTCTCACTTTCAATTAAAAAGGAAAACACACTGTTAACTACTTTGCAACTTTGTTTTCAGGAGTCTTCACTTTTTAGAAACTAGTTTTAAAAAGTAATAACTGTAATATCCCTGGTTATCAGCAGTCTCCATTGTTGTGTAATCTATATTTGAATAATTGGTTGACTAATTTGTATAAAGAACATTCAAATAAAGAGATAGATAGCTAGCTAGATAGCTAGATAGACAGACAGACAGGTAGATGCTAATGTTAGCATTTCCCTATAGTTCTATTTGTTTATAACATTGTACAGGCATTACTGTAATAAAGATATTAGAGAATATATATATCATGTTGCCTGTGCATATATAGCTACACACCTATATGCATGTATTGTAAGAATTCAAAGACCTGCTGCTACATCAAAAATGAGCAACGCTTATTTAGGGAAGTAGCTTTATTATTTTCAAGAGAGACTGGTCCCCAGGGTAAAATTCCCATCTATATGCTGCTAGAAATTGCCTTGTTGATATGAGGACATATAGGTAAACTTCAAAGCTTTAGAAACAGTTATATACCTATTTTTTTTTCTTCACTGTTTTATTTAATAGCTGTAAGTATAGGAACTATTTATGAAGTCATTACATATGTGTACCTTCATAACTTTAATATTTTCCACAGTATTTCCTGATAGGTAGAAAGTATAATAAATATCCAGACTGGAACTTAATAAAAAAACAATAAAAACCAATAAACCCCCCACAAACCAAAAAGCACCCCATCCTGCCCACCCCCAAAGAAATCCTCAGAGACAACAAATCTTTGGAAGAGTTGGAAATAAATACAATCCGTAACAGGTTTTGTTAGTATGCTTCACCTCTACGCTGTACAAAACAAACTGTGATTTTGAATATTTGAACCTTGCTTTTCAGTCATACGTCTAATCTTTCAGTAATGCAATAGAAGATTTTAATTCCTTAGAACTCCTGAAGTGTCTCACGTACACACGACCAGAACTTTCAAAAGAGATATACTGTACCTTCAAAAGAGGTATATAAATTGCATAATAACATAGAGATTAAGAAAAAAAAAAAGCCCAAAGACATAAAATTCAGAAAATGTAAGTAAATATCATTAGGAAATTCAGATTTTTTAACTGAAATTCAAGAGTGTTTGGCATTAAATATAGCTAATTTTAAAAGCATATCATATTCTGAGTGCATTTTAAACCACCGTTCAAACAGTAAAGATGAAAATGCCAAAGAAAAGCGAAATGTTATTGTTCTGAAAGGGTTGCTCTTCTTTGAGCTTTCAGGAGCCTCCTGCTGTGAAAGTCATTTGGACTTAATGGAAAACTCCTTGATTCAATTATACTCAAAGGACCCCTTTCTTTTCTCAGTTAAACTGGTATAAATGTGGAGTAACTTCACTGTCTTCAGTAGTTACTCTGGATTTATACGGCTGCCCTCGTCCGCCTAATCTTCTGCTTCTATTCAGTAATGGGTATTTGCAGGGGTAAGTAGCTTTGCTGGATAGTCTTTACATTTATTTTCATTCTTTTTCAAGCTACCAACATGAGAAAGCCAATTAGTTGCTGCTTGTGAGATCTGTGTTGTGCTTCCTATATTATGTTTTGGAAAGCCCTTAAATTCATTATATTTTCTGTTCAAATTTTGTCTTAATACCTTATTCCCACAAAGAAAAAATGTTTTTCATTTCTAAGGCATTTCATACCTGAAAATCTTAGTCTATTTTAGAAATACTGAGGAGATGCAAACTCCTATGAAGTGAGCCATTTTCTTTAAGTTATACTATGAAAACAGTGTGTTAACCAACTTCCTATGCTCCTGTAGATTTCACAACCTGTCTCAGAGCCATGAGCAAATATCACCTCCCTTTATGAACAAAATTCACCTAATAAACTCTTCTGGGAGTTTATGTGGCTGATTTAAGGTGATTAGCTGGTTGAGCCCAAGGTCACCACTTCCCTGATAAAAGCTGTTGTGAAAAAAGCTAGAAGTGAGTGACCTTAAGAAGAAGTGACCAACATTAGATGCCTCCTGTGGTGGTTAAGGGGTTGTTGACATCGAAAGAATAGAAGGTTAAGACGGCAGAACAGGAGTATGAGATCTTCAATCCAGAATCCAAACAAAAGCAGAGAGCTCAATCTGATAAACTCTTTAACTCCATAATGTAACTCAGCCAAATAATCTCAGCCAACTAAAGAGACAAATGCTCTCCAGGCCCTAACATCCTAGTTCAAAAGAAAGTGCCGTCTCAGGTCTTTGAAAGGAACAATATTGGCAGCTTCTGCATGAAGTGAAATATGAAATTCTTTTCTGGGCAAATATTTCATATTGGTCATCTCTGAACAGTTGCCTGCTGGCAGCCTGAACATACTTTTGTACATACTGAACATACTAGGAACACAAGGAGGAAAAACAAATAAACAAACAAGTAAATAATGCTCCAGTTTTTTATATAAGGAGGTTTTGAGCACAAAATCTTTTTATCCTGAGTGGATGCAAATTAAGGTTTTGGAAATCTTCAGCCCTGTCATTTCTTTCCTCTGACTGTTGGTAGTTAATAGCTCAGAAGTCACTTATTTCCTGAGCTTCCTTCTCACTGAAGACAAGGGAAGGCAAGGTAGCAATGGTTTCCAGAAAGTGATACCAGGACCCTAACAGTTCAAGAAGAGGCTTAGAACTATCAGAATCATCACACCATGTGAACAAGCTTTATACGTAGGTATCACACACATAGTCTGGTTTATCGTTTTGATGTGCCTTTCTTTTCAAGGCTTTTGCTTTTTGTAAATATCATATTTTTTCAGTGTGACTGTTGGGATATCATAGATACCATGGTTATTGCCCACAGGGAACACAGAACCTGAGGTACACGAGAGAAATCAGACTGATGGAATTATCCTCAAATAGCAAACAGTAAAATAAAGCTAGGCCCTGAGCAGCGAGAAGAAAAAACAAGTGATTCTAAATTTGGTTTGAGAGATGGTTTGGACTGCCGGGATGGTGCTCTAGGAGAGAAGTTGTCTACAATGCCTGCTGTCGAGAAGATGAGAACTTGTTTTGTTCATGTTTTTTTTACTGACAAGGTTTGGTCAACTGAATGTTGGGATAGCAGCTTTTTGTCCATTAAGATCAGGATGCAGAGGGTTTGTTTCTGTCCACAGCATATTATGCAAACATATAAGAGACCAGGAGGATCCTGACATGCCTTTTGGACCAATAAGGTGATAAAACTAACAACTCATGTAGCTGAATGGTCTTAGGGTATATCCACATTTTATCACTGCTCTTTTGCACTTCTTATGTTCTCACTGAAAGCAGTCATAGCTGTTTGTCAAAACTGAAGCAGATATTGTGAAGAAGTGGGCTGCTTAAGCTGACAAACTGATGCAGAAAACAATAAACAGTGCAAACAGTAGCTGATGGAGCAGGAGGAGAACACACAGCTGCCTGACACCACGTGGAAGGAAGAGCCTGAGGAAGTGCTGCCACAAGATGAATCCAAACTGCCAGGGAGAACCTGACCTGATAACAATTGGTCAAAGGGACCTCTTTTCCTGAGCCTCTGATGTACTGGTCTAAATTGGATTTAGGGGATTAAGCTTTGATTTGTGTGCGTGTTTTGTGGAGTAAGAATTGCTCTACAACTCCCAACTACTGAACTCCAATCCAGTTACTGCATTTATGAGTACATGTCACTTAGCTGTGCACTCATCTTCTGGTGGTCTTCCAACTCAGTTTTTCATCTGACATTACCATATATACATTTGCTATAGTTTATATCACTATATCATGGGATGCAAGGAGCCTAGCTGTGTGGAAGTGCCTTTTTTTTTTCTGCTGAAAGGGTTATCAAGCATTGGAACAGGCTGCCCAGGGAGGTGGCAGAATCACCGTCCCTGGAAGTGTTCGAGAAATGACAGGATGTGGCATTTAGTGCTTTAATTTAGTAGGTGTGGTAGGTTTCAGTCAAAAGTTGGACTCAATGATATTGGTGGTTTTTTCAAATATTAATGATTCTCTGATTCTATGAAAAGGAAGATAGAGGAAGAGGGAGCATGAAAATCTTCACAACATTGCTTAAGTGCACAAATTTATCCCTCTTCTCGCTCAGAAGTTGGAAATCTTCAAAGTTCCTCAATCATTTTCTGTTATTACTGAACTCAAAATATCTTACTATTCCTAGGCACAAATCTCCTTTATAGCTGTTCTTATGATAGAGGCATTTCTGATTTTTCAGTCTTAAAAAATTTCTAATGTCTAGATCAGACCACTTGTTAAATGATGTGCATGGTTTTTCAGGAGTGCCTTCAATCACAGGAGTGCTGATGATTATGCAAAATAATGACTCGAAATTAAGGAAGATGCATTTTTAATCTTTGTTCCTATATTCTCCACACTTCTTAATTAATTTTTTTCTAGTCATGACTGATAATATTATCAATTGGTTCAGCAAGAGGAATTCATTTGATCAGTTTCTTAGAAAATTAGAAAGAATTCAGGAGTGAAGTGCTACTGCAAGTTTAAATGAACAATGGCATTTTGTTATTTTCCACAGGATCATTGAATTAAAGATATATTAACAATTGATCTAATAAGGTAAGTTTCAAGAACAAAAAATTTTTCTTAATGTTTATTCTTTTATTTAATGGGACTTATAATTGAAGTAGAAAATAAAAGAATAAATGTAATTTTTTATAATTAAGATATTTAGGCTTAAAAATGTCATAAAATTGATTATCTGCTTTGCTCAGGGGGATACACTCACAAACAATTCATGTTAGACCATAATGAGCATGGCTTTCTCCTTTATTTCTGATTTACCTCGCATGGCAAAGGAAGTAAATCACTGCAGGGGTGCCCTCTCATCCTTCTCCTCACTTTTCTGCTCCCTCTACCATCTTCTCCAGTGATTCAGGTGATTAGTCCACCACTCTATAACATCATTCCTACTAAAAGAAATTAATTTTTCAGTCATGTATCCACTTCTATTTTATTGGGTATGTTTTCCTGTTTGGGCTGTATTGAAACTCCCCTGATTAGAATAAAAGGATTTTGATTTCATTAAGTTTTGGATTTGACGATTTTAAAGAAATTGTAAAAGAAAATAGTTTTTTTGTCTTTTCACTTTCCTATGCACTAGGAACCGGGTCTAAAGAGCATTCCTGCTAAATGGCAGTACAACACTCTGGGGTATCAGCCAGTCCTCCAGCTTTGTATCATTAGTGAACTTGCTGAGGGTGCACTCTGTCCTTTCATCCAGGTCCCTGATGAATAAGGTGAAAAAGACTAGATCCAGTACTGACCTCTGGATAACACCGCTGGCTACAGACCTAACAGCTAGTCTCTGTGCCATGAATCACAACCCTCTCAGTTCCGCCATTGAGACAGTTCTAAAACCATTTCACTGTCCACTGATCTAACCCGCATTTCCTGAGCTTACTCTGAAAAGCCTTGCTGAAGTCAAGGAAGACAACATCCACTGCTCCTTCCTCATCTACCCAGCCACTCATGCCATAGAAGGCTATCAGACTGGTCAAGCATGACTCCCCCTTGGTGAATCCATATTGACTACTCTTGATAACCTTTTTTCCACATGCTTAGAAATGACATTCAGGATGAGCTGTTCCACCCACTTTACAGTGACGGGAGACTGATGACGCTAAGTGGCCTGTAGTTTCCTGTGTCCTTTTTCTTGTCTTCTGAAATCTGGAGTGACATTGGTTTTGTTCCAGCCCTCACTCTTCTCTTGCTCTTCATGATCTTTCAAAGATGACGGAGATTAGCTTGGCAATAACATCTTCCAGCTCCCTCAGCACTCATGGGTGCATCCCATTGGGGCCCAGGGATTTTTGATGTCAAGTTAGCCTAAATGATCTCTAACTTGATCCTTCTCTGCCAAGGGAACATCTTCCTTTCTCTAGATTTTCTCTTGCCTCCAAGGCCTGTGGTTATTGAAGGCTGGCTTTAGCAGTAAAGACTGAAGCAAAGAAGGCATTCAATAACTATGTCTTCTCTGTATCCTCCATCACTAGGGCATCCACCTCATTCAGTGGTCATATTTTTCCTAATCTTCCTTCTGCTACTGATTGAATACTGATACTTGAAGAAGCCCTTTATGTTCTTGACATATCTTATCACATTTAGTTCCAAGTGAACCTTTGCCTTACTGGTTGCATCCCTGCATACTCTGAAAAAGTTTCCATATTCCTATGTGGTCTGTCCCTTTTGTCCATATTCCTCTATACCCAGTAAAGGAACATGAACTGCTTAGTTCACTAGATAAGTTACCTAATGAAGCTTTACGACTCCGAATCACCAGACTGGAGGATTGTCCCTCGTGTCAACAACAGTGCAGACATTCTAGCGTTTTGTTGAAAATCTTAACGGTGCACGTGCCTCTTTCATGGTGTAGTAGCTTAGTACTTCTTCCACCTGGCCATTCACTGTAAACTTCCTGTCACCAGTTGACTCTATGTACCTGATTTTAAACTGTCTTGTATAAAAAACTATGAATTGACAGAGGTTAAAGTACATTGAGGGAGAAAATGAAAAGCTATGGCAACTCCTCAAGATGACATTGCCATAAAGAAAGGTATACGTAGAGCCTACCTTTGAATTGGTGGAACAGGTTTCAGGTAACTTACTGAAAAATTGCAGAGCATAAACAAGATAACATATAGTAAACATGAAAGGTTTAAATTGATAAGAATGAAAAGCCACCATCATCGTGGCAGATATACCACAGAAAAATTACAGATGGAGATATTGCTAGTGATGTGCACTAATAGTTCATGCTGATCTAATGGATAGCTTATTTGTATGCCTCTTAACTAAGGAAATTAGTGGTTTGCTCTCAGTAAATAAAAGTATAAATAAAATATTTTAATAGATATTTTCTTCCCCTATTTAATGGAAAAGAAATAATTTTATGAAGCTATTACATGCAATACTGAATTGGGGCTTATTTCATCACTGTCAATTAATCATGAAATCCATCTCATTAGCTATTTACATGTGGCTTGTATCACTGGGTGTAAACTGTACATAATTTGAAATTGTAGGCTGCAGTTTCTTCAGTGTGGTCAATATGACTAAAACTCTTTTGGTGACATCTCATTTTTGTCCTCTATCTTGTAGCTACTAGGCTCTAACTGAAAAATAGGTCTCTATTTTGTAAAGAAAAATGAAATAATGAGTTAAATTTTTCTATCTATTTTTGAGAATTCTAAGTCAAATCATTGTTCAGTTCAGACTCTGGTGGAATGAGTCAGGTTCTTTTACTTTCCCTACAGCTTAACTATGGTTTTCTTAAAATCCAGGGTGTTGGAAAATTGTGGTCTGTCTGCTGAATATTATGTAGCTTCTGCAGTGGGTTAACATCAAAGACACTATAGCTTTTCATCTGTTGACCAGAAATATGGACCTTCTTTTCTCAGAGGTCAGCAAGCTTTTCCATGGAGACGATCACTGTAGTACCACAGTGCTTCACATACATTAATAGATCAAGCTTCACAGTGACCTGATTTTGAACTTAAAGAGAGATCTATTCTCCAAGTTTAGCACTAAAATTGCTCAGACTTTTGAGGTACTTCTGTTTCTTTTAATTGTGATACCTCCATACTCCAGAAAACTGAATTCTGCCCATATTTCTGCTTGGTGGGATAAAAGGCAGGTACAAGTGAAGAATTGCGAATAATCCATCAGACTCTGTTGCGTAGACAGAAAGTGTGTGAAATAGACTGAAGCACTGGAAAACATGGTCAACAGAAACAGATGAACCTGGGTTAGGAATTGTGAAGACTGGGGCCAGTGGAAATTTGAGTAATTGAATCATTTCCCTGAAACAACTTGATTTTGAAACCTGAAGTAGCAGTGTAAATGCACATATTCCTGCTCACCTTAAGTAAAAAGAAGATTGGGACTTACACAAGTGTGAAGTGGATAACAAATTGTCTACATGGAAGATGACAATAAACTATGTTCGAGGCAGATTTTGAGAGCTAGAAAGGATTACCAGGGTCCTTCAACAAACACTTTTACATGTGACCTTATTTCATTAGTGACCTTATTGTAAACTCAATTGTAGTAGTGAACTATGCTCATTCATGCCACAGACTTGGAAAACATCATCTATATAAAGAAACAGTAGCAAGGTATCTCACAAAAAGAATTAGCAGACCTTGAGAACTGAAGCAGTAAAATAGGATTTTATAGGGATTGGTAACTTGGTACTTTAGTATTATTTGGAGACTGATCAGTTAGAAATTAAGAAAAAAGTGTATTAGTAACTAAAAGGGTAATGACAAGCAGTCAATGTGCTTTAAATGGGAAATTGTGCCTACAAAACTCAGACTGACTTAGGTATTCAGGGTTTTCCATTGTCAATAGTCAAAATATTGCATGTTGCCCAGTGGTGCATTTTACTGAAGGCAAAAGACCCAGCTTTAAGAAAGATCGAAGCCATTGAACAGTCTGGTGAGACACATGGATTCAAAAAAGGTGAAGTAACAAAGCAGATGCAAAAAAAAAGTCTAACTGAATATGAAAAAAGCACACTGGAGTAGACTCAGAAATTTTGATATGTTTATTCTAGTGAAATATATGCAGAGAACATCTATAGGGAGAGGCTATCCAAAAGTATACAATAGGGTGGGAAAAATGTGATAGGTGATTAACACCAAGGGAATAAACTGCAATTTAAGCTGAAGAACTACAAAAAAATGTTAATTGGGACATATTTTATGTAGACTTAAAATCTAAGATAAATTACTATATTCTTGGATAAACTTTCACTATTTCCAGTAGAAATGACAGGGACTAAAATCCTTAATCTATCCAAAGAATGAATTTGATCCAATGATTTTCCAAAAGTTAAATATACAGGTATACAGGCACAGAAACTTTTTATAGTAGATTCAGGGAAATAAGGAATATGGGTGGTAATACTGTGATGTAGAATATGAGCTTATTGAGTTTCTGCTCAGAGTTTTAGCCTCGCATCAACATTCAATCTTTTATTTCCCCCAAGTTAGGTTATATTCAGCCCATAGCATTTTAATGTACCAACCTCCTTATTGCATTCTGTGAGTTCTAATTGCTTTTGTCGGAAGATCTTGAGACAAAAACTACTCTGAATCTTGAATTCATCATGTTCATTACAGAAGATCATTATTAAAGATTTTTCCTAGGAAAGAGTATGTGCTATAAATTGCAGTTTCATAATAATATATGAATCTGTTATCAGCAGTAAACCTTGGCATATACATATGGATTAACAGAAACAGTTATCTTTGACCTAATGACTTACTGTCATTGTAATAAATGAAATAAATAATCCCACAAAATTCTTAGAGTTTGTTACCCCATATCTAGATAAACTTACAATGTTTGTGATTGTAAGTTTTACCCTTCAAAATGTAAAAAGTTTGGATCAGGTTACTCTCTCCAAAGTACCAAATGAACAAATGCATTAGAAAGAAAGAGAGGTAGATGGGAAATTAAAGTAAATGAAGCATTTTTAATGAAAACTACTAGAAGAACAAATTACTCTAAAATGTCACTGTCATTAAACTATATTTAACAAATGTCAAATACAGAGTTTTACAGAACTTCAGAGCCTTCATGAAAGTCTTGTGTCATCAGCTAGGACAGGTATGGGAAAATATTATTTCCTTTCACCTCCATTGCTTCTTCCAAGTTTAATATAATGTATTTATGCTGTTTATTTCTGTGTGGAGGAAACCATCATAGTTATTTTTTCCTCCTTTCAGCAACACAGCTTCAATATACACAACTGCCATACAGTCTCATCCTTTTATGACAAATCTAAGTAACACCTACAATTCAATGCAGATATAAATAAAACCTTTACTCAGCTGTGATGTATTTTTGGCTATTGTTCATCATGAGGGGACTTGTCCACTAACTCTTGCTGTTCTTTTAAAACTAACTTATTTTCCTTTCCCAATAGTTTGTGTTCTGGCAAAGAGAGAAATGTATGGCTTCCAGATGTACACAAACTAGAATTTTTCAAAGCACATTAGGCTTAGAAAAAATATCATCTTTGTAATGCTTCAGAGTATTCAAGATAAAAGAAATATTATAAGATAAACAGTGTCTTGTTATACCTCTCTGTCACAGCTTCAATCAAACCCACTTGTAATCACCAGAAATCAATGAAAAGACACACAGTTACCTTTAAAGGCATATAATTCCCAGATGCTAAATTCAGAAAATATTAATTTTCAAGTTCTGTCATCCCATACAAAGCCAAAGGTACTTCTCTTATCAGTCTTAAACTTCTCTAAAATCTTGTGATCCTCATACCTGTCTTTCAATGATACCTAAGGAGTAAAACATTGAGACAACATTATTTCTACATTTTTAACTCCACTGTAATCTGATTTTCACAGCATCAGTCATCAAGATTTAAAACAGAGGTAGAAGGAACTACTTAAATCACAGAACCAAAGAATACCAGGTTGGAAGGAATCCCAAGGATCATCTGGGCCAAAACTTCTTGACAAAAAGCACCATCTAGGCAAGATGAACCAGCACCCTGACCAGTTGGATCTCCAAAGTGTCCAATGTTAGGGAATCCACCACTTCCCTGTGGAGATTATTCCAATGGCTGATTGATTTCATTGTGAAACATTTTGCTCTTTTGTCCAATTGGAATATTCCCAAGAGTACCTTGCACCCATTCCCCCCTATGTTTCCCAGGTGACTCTCTGTGAAAAGGGAGTCTCCATCTTTTTGCAGCCACCTTTTAAATACTGGAACATGGTGATAAAGTCTTTCCTAAGCGTGCTTTTCTCAAGGCTGAACAAACCCAGTTCCCTCAGCCTTTCATCATACAGCTGTCTTCCTGGTCCTTTGGTCATCTTTGTGGATGGACTTCTCTGGATCCTCTCCAGCCTGTCCACATCTGTTTTATGCAGCGGGAACCAAAAGTGAATACAGTATTCCAGTCATGGTCTGACAAGTCCTGAGTATAGTGGGATAATGATTTCTTTATTTCTGCCAGTGATGCCCCTGCTGATGCAACCCACCATCCCATTGGCTTTCTTTGCTGCAATGGGACACTGTTCACTCATATTGAGCTTGTTGTTTGGTAGGTCCCCCAGGTCCCTTTCCATAGAGCTGCTCCCCAGCTGAGTAGACCTGAGGCTGTGCTGCACTCCCAGATTATATATTCACATTTTGTATTGACTTGGCTTCTGCCAAGTACAGTCAATCACTCAGTCAAGCATATTTTATTGGCAAATTGCAAGCAGTGAGCCCCTCTTTTTATTTTCCAATAGTGATAAAAAGTTGAACAATATTATTGGGAAATGCTTATGAGAGTGTGCTTCTTCAGGACTTTTGGGGCCCTTTTCCTATTACACCAACCCGGGCAAAAGGAAATTTGAGTTTATATTGCCTTGTTTTAAGCTGTGAATTGTGGTGATAGTGATAATTTCATGTGTCTTTCTATGATGATAGAATGTAAATGTCATTGACTGAGCAGTCTATAACATGATTACATTTCAAAATTTTTTCTTTATTTCTAAATGTTCCTTGTCTTCTTTGTAAATTGGTATTTAGTTATCATCACTCACACTGTATGTTAAACAGATGTGACTGGGGATTCATTTTACCTCGTCTGAAACTAAGGTGTCACCATGCTATACGTTTACATGAAATATTCTTTTGAGATGCATATCTATTTCTCCTTTCAAGAGGAGCATTGATTACTAGCTTTAAATGAGATTCTAATATTTTTGATAAGTAAAGTTAAATAAGATTCATCCTAAATTCAAAATATGCGCATTGGTTGCAGCACTACAAAGTATCTAACATACTCTTTTCCACTATTACTGTGTTCTGGCCAAATTCTGGGCTCTGACCAGATAAATTACACGTCTCTAATATTCTCCTGCAGTCCTGTTTATAGACTTAAAATTACCCTGATGTTCTCATAAACTGATGTTTACATAATCAGGCATTCACCTGTGAAAGGGTTGTTGAACAAGGGTAATTTTCTCCTTATAGAGTCAGTAACTTTTAAGCATTGCACAATGAACTTTCCTATTATTACTTGTTTTGCACCTTACTGAAAATTTCTCCCTAACACTTGAATGGCACTAGACTATGCTAAAACATACTTGATGAAAGCGATGATTATTGGTTTAAAGGTATGGTAGTAAGAACATCAAAAATGAATTGTAATTCAAAGGGATTCTGTAAGATTATAACAGATCATACTTTAAACGTAGCACTGCACCATTTTTTTGTTTGATTGCATGCAAATTGTTTACTGCATTAACTGTTTTTCTATTCTTTTAGAATTCATTGGATAGCTTTTCATAAGACTGAATAACATAAAAGCAGGTTATGAGCTTTTACAGATAAAATAAATCTCTGAAAAAATTTAAAACTCATTTGCCTTTGAGACTTGTGGTTAATGAAAATTCTGTCATTAAGCCTCTTAATTTAAACAACTGTACTTGATTCAATTGGACCTAAAGTTTAAAATAATTGTCACGCTGCAGTATTAACTTCACAGTGGACTAGACTCTTCCCTCCTTAAAGTGAACATAAATTTCTTGAGCATTGAATAAAATATGCAAAATGATACTTACTTATAGGTTTTGTCTTTCTTTTCATTTAAAATCAGATTATTGTTTTTTTACTACTATTTCTTCCTCTTTCTCTTCACTTAGAAAATGTTCATGCTGTTTGCCCAAAGCCCATCTACCTTGTGTAGAGGGATACTGCAGGAGACCAGGCATTTTGAAGACTTCACCCTTAGCACATCGAAAAGCTGTGTCCCTGCTATTAAGAAATGTTGGTCAGTAATGACTTCTGGAAACCAGATCCCTATAAGCAGTTCAGAGGATATCTTTAAAATGCAATTCAACTTGAAAACAATTGAGCAACTTTCACAATACTTAATCCTTCACAGTCTCTTCCCATTTATACCAGATAAAATCAGCTATTACTATCTCACAGTTATTGTCATTTTGGTTTGGGGTTTTGCCACTTTCTCTGATGGTAAGCAATCCGCACAAATATGCAGGCTGTGTGAACTACTTTGAAAAGATTGCCACAAATTATTCGGAAAACATAAGCTACTGTGTTCACTCGTATCTGAATTGCTTTTTGAGTATTATTACTGTAAAACATAAAATCTTCACAGTGCCTGATCTGAAAAGGAGAGAGGCTGGATTTCATTTTGGGAAATTAGAAGTTTAAACAGTCAGAACTGAGTGAATTAACCTGTTTTAAAAGTGCCTGCTTTGGGATTCAGTGCCATTTGGAAGGCCTTCTTTTCTTTCTCTGATGTCTTATGTTTCTAGCCCTATAGATAGCTTCCTGTTTTATCTGTAGCAATGGAAAACTGAGGCTCTATTTCCCTAAGGGATATTTCTTAAACCTTTTATGAATAAATTTCAAGTAAGACACAGCTTTCTTGAAAGACATTGCAATTTGACATTTGTGTTTGAATTTTAAGCAAGCTTAGGAAAAGCCATTACCACCTTAGGCAGATATTACAGTCTATTTCTGTGATAAAAAGGTAACTTGTGTTTTCCAAACTCACAGTGCAGATCTTGCTGAGAGGTGTCTTATTTGTATTCACTTCCATTGCATTTTCCCAAGCTCACAGAATAAATAACATTTACAAATCTTAATTTCTTTTATCATTTGTGTACATGGAACCTGCACAATAGAAAATGACTGGGGTTTTTCTCATGTCAGAATACAGAATGCATGACTGACCCAGTAACAGCCTACAGGACTTGAATCAGTGTTCTTGATCTACTAGAAATCCTGTGTAAGATGAAATGTGCAAGTGCTAGGTCAAGGGAACAAAAAAGCTTGTGCGCTTTGAATTTACAAGGAAAGACAAAATGCTTTAGTGGTCTTTAAAAATGGTGTTTCTTAGAACTCCTTAAAGGCATTTGGCAGCATAAATCATAGTCGTGTCATCACTGACTTCAGCCTTTTTATTTCCAGTTGTCCTTTAGAGTTTGAGTTGTCTTTGTGGAAGGAAAAAATTCACTCTCATAACCCTTCTTTGAGCTAAGAGAGAGAGCATGATAATAAACACTTTTCAGACTTTTTCACAGTAGCAAGATTAAATATGATAACTAGCACAGACTAGTATTAGATTTGTGGACTGGCTTGGCAGAAAATGGAAGTACTATAAGAAAAACAATATTTTAGGTGATTGGAAAAAGAAAGAATCATCTCCCACCTCTGAAAAAAACTCCCAAAAAACAAAATACCAAAGACATATTTTCCATTTTGATTCATACACATAGTAACACAAACCCTAGTAATACTCATACATTTTGAAGAATATGGTCCCAACATACAGAAAACCGGGTGCAGATTCATAGAGGGTAAACAATATGAAATGACAGAGAAGATCTGTTAAACAAAAGTTTTGATACAGAAGAGGTACATTTATTTAACTGTTCTGCCACAGGTGAAATTGAGCTCATGGAACTTGCTTCAAAAGGGAACATATTCCTCTTACTCTGAGCTAACTGCTTGCAGGTCCAATTGGTTTAGGTTGAAATCATCAGATGGTGCCTACTTCAGAACTGTGGTTAGCCATCCAAAAACAGTGGCACACGGTGAAACACTTCTCTGCATCAAATGGTGTTATAGGTAATTAGAACATTGATGGATCTAACAAAAAGATTAGAAAATTAAATTGTAAATCTAACCATTCAAGATAAGAGTAATCTCATCAAAATTAGATATCTAGAATTTAAGTAATTACTCTGAATTAATCATCCAGGAATTAAGAGTATTATGTGGAAGACTCAAGATTGATTCTTTCCCATGTATCAATGCTACATAGTAGTGGATTCATTTTCTACAGCCCTAATTTAAGACTAGACACGTCTTTCAGTACAGTTGTACTTTGTTGCTTGTTAAGTTTTGGAAATGTTCAAGTTTCGGGAGATGCATAGGCCCATTAACACATTTGCAGGAGTATTTTTAATTTGACTGTTATGTGCACTGTCAGCAAATTCATACACACACTGCTCTTTGACATCCATTTTCTCTCTGAAAAATCAGACTTGCAGTTCATGCATGAAAAGACATGGTGTTGAAGCTGGACTAATGTTTTAAGGAGAAAACATTTAAGGGACAAAATAGTTTCATGACTAACTGACCTCCTTCCATGATGTCAAAACCAAGAGGTTACATGCTTTTTTTTTTCACAATCACTTCAAGTTTATTATTTCAAGGTAGTTGCTTTTCCTCATAAGACAAAGAGAGGGGCTCAAAAAGCCATAAAACAATCAATACTTTAGAATGAGTTGCATGCTTTGTAATTCCTTGGCAAATGGGGCAATGTTCTCTTTGAATCCTACATTTGGTCAGTGTTTTTTTGTCCCTAATACCATGCTGATTTAGACAGCCAGATCTTATGTCTTTGTGGTAGAGAAACTGAGGACTGTTAATCATCTTCAGTAAATTTTAAATGCCACTGTATATTTTTTTCAGTCTTTTGCATAAATATGTCACCTGTACATATAAAATATAAAGGGTTGACTGGACTCTTACTGCCCTTCTTATCAAGGAAGATAACTGGAGTGTTCACAGAGAAAAGAAAGCAGGTGATAGCAGGTGGCTATCCACATAACTCTGTAGGATTTCAAACACTAAGGTTTAAACCGGAGAAGGACAGATTCTGCTTACAGCAGTGTTTCTTATGGCTCCACCATGAAACCATGGGGAGTTTTTGCTAAATATGAAAGTTGTGCTGGAAAATGTAAATGTTGTTTTAAATTTGTTTTGATAAATCAGATCTTCTATCTCCAAGAAAGAGTTAAAATATTATAAAAGAATATTTTTTGTTGTTGTTTTGTGGGGTTTTTGTTTGTTTGTTTTGTTTTCTTTTTTCTTTCCCTTCAATCAATATTTTTGTACAAACTTAAACTAATATTCTAGAAATGTCTTTGAAACAATTATAGCAAGTACACACAGATTTATTCTCCAAAAGGGGAAAGGTAGGCTGATTTTCTTTTGGTTTTCCAAAATAAACAACATTTTTTTCTAATGATGGCATTTAACTGTTGGATAAAGAATCAAATGAAATAGTGGGTAGTCCCTCTCTTTACATCCTCAAATTAGTCTTCCTTGGAGGATGTCCTTCCATAAAGGACATGCTAATGCAATCAGTGAAAATAAAGGAATATTATTACAATGTTGGAAGTTAGACATTATGCAGAAGTTTTTTGAACCTAAACTCACAGGAAAAAACAATCACAATTCTTGCTAGCTCAGGAGTTTTATTGAGGTTGTTTACAAATTATATGAATTGTCTGTGCAGAGTTTGAGTAAGCACGAACGAGCTTACTTGTTTTTGAGGCATATGGCTATGTTACCATGTCCAAAATGTTACGCTCCATCTCTCATCATTCAATTACTTAGTCTGATTGGAGACAATATATACATTTAGGCACAACGCTACTCACTAACAAAGCTACCTACCTTCTGGGCAGGTCTGCCTCTGGGTGACAAAGGCTGGAGTGCAAGGAAAAGAAGTGAGATGCCTCATTTTTTACTGCAGTAATGAAATGGATCAAAATTGCAAACCAATTTCTTCTTAGGGTCTCCCCAATACCACAGCTGGAGTTTAGAGGTCTTCGCAGGTAGTAATTTGGGCCAAGTTAGACCTTTTTTCCTGTGGAGATTATTTCAGAAGAAGCATGTGATGCATTTTTGACAATATGATTGAAAATTATGATCCTAGCCCCTGTTGCCCCCAGCAGGGTAGGAATAAGTTCCACTGACTGAATGAAACTTGCTTGTAAGCCACAACTTTGCATCGCTTTTCTGAATGGGCCAGGCCTGCAGCTGGATGAACAAAAGCGCCAGAAAGGAAGAAAGAATATTCTTTATATTTCAGTGCAGTCTATCAGTAAGAAAATTAAATTGCTGGTTTGGATTAAGAAGAAGAAGGGTATTACCTACATAGTACACTTTGTAATTATTTTCTCTATCTGTCTATATATGAGCAGGCATGTTCTATATATTGTAAAACATTGCTAGAGGCAGGTAGGGAAATGGAAGGAAATCTGATGCACTTTAAGATGGTTGTGCTTTAGTAAACTTAAACCCCACTTCCATAGCTATCAAAGAAACAAATGACTGCACTATAGAAAAACCTATAGTATTCAGTGTCTACTGAACTGATAATAGCCCTGAGGAAGGAAATCAATCTCTACATTTTATGTTTGTTTTAGGTTGTGGTTTCTATTGCAGTTTATTTGTTTGTTTGTTTTCCCGAGTTTAGATCTAAATATAAATAAAGAGAATAAAACAAACTAAAACTGAGTATTATCTTAAAAAAGTCTACTACTATACAACTTGGAGTATGAAACAAAATCTACAAGGAATAATTTCATTAAGACACACAGATTCACATTCATTTGTTAAAAAGTAATAATGAGCTTTGGTTCTGTATTTTCACCAAATTTGCTTTAATGTATTTTAGTCACCGATTCAATATTTTGGGGGAGAAATTTGTTTCAGATTTGGCAACAACAATGGTAATAGTAAAATGACTATAATTATTTCCCAGTTAAAGTAATTTTGCTAGAGAGATGACACCTCTGTATTTTTCATACCAGAGAGTAAGAAAAATATGAGTCTCAAAAGCAGAAAACACAGTAATATTTTCTTAAAAATAGGTGTAAATATGTTACTGCAATCATTGAATATTTAGCCATAGTTTTCTGTGGGATTAAGATTTTACTCAGTATTTAAAATTCAGTCAATAAACATCTATTTCTGAATTTTCTCTTATCTGAAAACTGTCAGAACTGTATTTTCTTTAGAAACAAATTTGTTGTATAATTTTTTGAGATGAGGTAGAATATCAACAATTTACTTGCAATGAATGTTAGTGTAAGCAAATTGTAATAAAAATATGTAATTTCTTTTTATTTTACTCATTAAGTTTGATATTAAAATAGGATTGAGGGAATTTAATTTCATGTCAGTTATACCCAGGTTATTTGCAACAGCCATGAAAATAACGTAAATCTTGGTCTCTATAATGTGAATTTTCTAAATCTTGTCTTACTAATTGAAGACCAAAATCTCCTGAAGAAGAGATTTGAGGATTAATTTTTAAATCAGTTTTTAATCTGCTTATTCAGTTTTCATTACTGTGCAGAGGAAATTTATAATGAAAAATACAGTACTTACCCTTTAATAATTTTCCTGTTTTCAATATACTTAATCCCAAAGAGCCAAAAGACACTACAAATCTGAAATATATTCTAGGGTAAAGGATATACAATTCTCATCATATTACATATATTTTATTTTACAGTGGGTTAAGACCTTAAAACTATTTAAAACTATTTGTTGTAACTTCACTTGCTTAAAGTAACATATACTCATTTTTTTTTTAAATATGAGATCTAAGTTGCCAGCAGGACCCAGGGCAGAATATGTTTCCTGGGAAGTATTTTGTCACTTGTGTGTGTCAAATACCCCAACATACAAGTCAAAAAGAAGTCTTACTTACAGCTAATAAAAAAGTTGAATTTTTAAAGACATCACACTCATAGATTCATTGATATGAATCAAATTATGTCCAGCTGAATGAGCCAAGGACTTTGTCTGTCACGTGTAGATGAACAAGAGTGAATGGAAATTAATCTTTAGTTGATTTTTCACTTGACTCGTGGAAGGCAACAGAAGGTTTCTTCTCTTTAAAAAGATCAAGTTTTTGTGCTAAAGATTGACTTACAGAAATGATAAGGTATTATGAAATGCTCTTCCTTTTGTGACTGTGGAAAATTAGATTAACTGTGGTTACAACTGCTGTCTGCAAAGGAGACTATTTTATGTAAAATTCACTAAAATTATTGTGAAGCCCATGGTATTAACTTGCCTGCTTTTTCTTTATTTTATACTGCATTAATGTCTGAATTTGCCTTTAAAGTTAGGGTTTAACTTCAGGGTGGGTGTGATTCTTGTTCATGATACACAGACAAGGGGACAAGGAAGTATTCATTTAATTGATGTTTAAATGCACTTTAATTAGTATTAATTAATAATTTAGCCAAATATAGTTTTGGTTAGAAAAGAAGATTTTTTTGCCTTTTTTTTTTTTTTTTTTGAGTTGTTGCCTTATTTTGGAGGAAGAAAGTAAAAGAAAGAAATACACCATTCCCCTCTGTTCTTTCTTGTAAAATTAAACTTCCATGGAGTTAAAGATGCCTTTGAACTAAGATATTCCAACCAAGTAAGGTGAACAAGATGAATATTCTCACAAATAAAATACTGTAGACAATTTCAGTAGTATTATTAATAATTTATAAAACTTTCATGCAAATAACAACCCTATGCAAAACTTTTCCTTGCCTATATAGTTTTTCTTTTCCTTTTCCAGATTAAGGGAATAATCTTGAAGGTTATTCATTTTAGGTAGGATACACCACCTGCTGCCACTGGCCTGTGTCTAAAGAGAAACTAAGAACATAGCATTGAAAACATATGGCAAAAAACTGTGTAAACTCAGAACATTTACGTATGATTTTCTCTGCAATGCTCAGCTTATTTGCATGGGCAGATAACTATGTTTATTAGCATGCTGAGACTGATATAATCAGTACCTGCTACTGTTTTTAACAGCAGTGGGACTCAGAAAACCTTAACAAAGCCTGAAGGAAGACAAACCTGGCAGTGAGAGATACGCAAAGTTTCTGGAACAGATTGAGCCATGGTGCTGGCCAAGGACCCATTTTCAAACTCCTGGCTAGAGAAAGACTGAAGTTTATGGCTTACTTTCCTGCCTTTCAGGTGCTGAGATGCTCCTGCTCTGCTGAAAAAACAGTTTTGATGCTCCAAATTGTCCTAGGAAGCAAAAGAGATACCACTCTGTGTACCCGCATATGTTTATTCTGTCGAAACTTAGTGATCAATGATAAGGATGAAGGAACTGACTGCACATTAGGTCAGGGCCAGGGGCAACAATAAACCTGGCTAGGCATCTATAGCATAGCAATGGTGGCATTTTTTGCTGTTGCTAATTTTTTTTCTGTTTTGTAGTATATACACATAAGAATTCCTGGGTTTGAGTAAATGGCTGAATATATTTTGAAAATGTTAAACTCTAAAAGCCAGAAAGCTCTCCGTGAAATTTACCTTGAACTTGTATGGATCAGCTGAGTGTGGAAGGGACTTTTCACTATACATAGTATTTTAAGAGTCTCATTCATTTTCCAAGTTGTTTCCCCCACCTTCCCTCAATAGTTGTGATGGAACTGCTTCTGATTAGGAAGCTTTCCTTTTCAAGGTCTATTGCCCTGTTCACAGATCTCTTTTAGAAAAGAAGAAACTTTCTTTTCTTAACCTTAGATTGTCCTTGCTTTTATGATGTACAGTGTTAAATTGAAAGTAGCTAGGATGTATGAACAAAGGTGACTTTCTTTTTGGAGGGGAACCATTTTTCAGAAACTGCCAAAAGCTAAAATTCATTGAAGTCACAAAAAGTCTTTTCTATATAGTTCTTTCCTTACACATTTTCTTTATCTTTGAACTGAAAAGAACAGCAATATTACTCTAATTCCAAAGTTTAGCAGTTCATTGATACCCAGTAATATCATTCAAATTACGTAGAAGAGGTGTGCAATTATTCTTGCTTGGTAAAAACAGGCTCTTGATCTATTTTCCACTATGTCTATGCACATAATTGCACTTAACCACTTCATTGCTAAAACCCACTTCAAACACCGCATTTCAAAGTAACATAGTAACTTCTTTTAAACAAAAATGTCCCAAAACTTTAAGCACTGCAATGATTCTACTCTCTGTTTGATTCGATGCTTTCAACAAAGAGCTCTCACTCCTCGGTAGTGGCTTAATCAAATGTTTTGCACCGCAGACATGAAGAGATATATCACTCCACCGTGCACAAGCGATCTTTTCTGGTAGATAATAGTTTAATATTTAGAGACTGAGCAAGACAGAAAATCTCAGAACAATTCTTTTCTTGACTGGTTGGGTACCTAGAGCTGAGGCTCCTCGATTTCAGTATTTGTCACAGTGAATATTTGTTTAACCCTTCAGAATGACAAAAGGCAGTTCCATAGCTCACGAGTAGAATGACAGTGCCATGACTGTATTTTAGGGAATCTGAGCTAGCATTTCTAGGCCACAGGAACACACAGGTTTTTTTCTAGGTTTGTACAGGATTCTCCTAAACCAATCCACAGCCTAGACAGATAGGTTTCTTGTTCAATGATCTTAGTTATAAATTTATAAAATTCCATCCTAAAATCAAGTAGGCCATTAGTTCTAGTCACTCCTCTTAGAATGCAGTGCCAGAGCCCGTAATAATCAGAGGGCATTTCATAAATTCCAGTCCTACTTTATTAGTACTGGTTTATATAGTTGTGCTCGTGCACCACTGTTAAGCTGTTAATAGCCAGCTTAATAATAATGTTAAAAGGCAATTTTCTTCCTCAATGTGTTAATGTTCTTCTCTTACCTTTGTATTTTCTAGTGTGAATACTCTTTATTCCAGAGAATTCTTACCTCAGTCTGCAACACAGGTGCTTTTTTCCATCAATTATTTTGGCAGACAATTTCTGTGATGGTTGCAGCTTGAACGAAAATTTTTTTAAAGAAAGGTGATTGGACCAGTGTTTTTTTTCACGGGTGTCTTGTATGATGACTTTAACACATCACTACCTCTTTGGGAAATGGCTGTTTCTTTCTATTTATGAATCTTCTCTGCTGCATCATCCCATGTATACATTCATGTGTCATTCCTAAATGTTTTTGCTTCCTTCTTCAGACTAGTTTGGAAAAAGTCTGCTTTACAATGCATAGCACTGTTTCCTGCTTTCTGCTTCCACTAGACCAAGTTGTTCAGAGCCCCATCCAACCTGGCTTTGAATACTTTCAGGAATGGAGCATCCACACCTTCTCTGGGCAACTTCTTCGAGTGCCTCACCACCTTCACAGTAAAGAATTTCTTCATAATATCTAATCTAAACCTACACTCTTTCCGTTTGAAGCCATTCACCCTTGTCCAGCCATTACATGTCCTTGTAAAAAGTCCCTCTCCTGCTTACCTGTAGGCTCCTTTCAGGTACTGGAAGGTTGCAGTCAGGTCATCCCAGAAGCTTTCTCTTTTCCAGGCTGAAAAATCCCAATTCTCTCAGCTTTTTCTCATAGGAGAGTTGCTCCATCTCTCTAATCATCTTGGTGATCCTCCTGTGGATTTGCTCCAACAACTCAGTGTCCTTCCTGTGATCGGGACGCAGTGTGAATGCAGCACTCCAGGGAGGGTCTCACCAGAGCGGAGCAGAGGGGCAGAATCAACTCCCTCACCCTGCTACCCAAGCTGTTTTTGATGCAGACAGGACACAATTGACTTTCTGGGCTGCAAGTGCACTTTGCTGGGTCACGTCCAGCCTCTTATCCACCAGCACCCCCAAGTCCTTCTTGGCAGGGCTGCTCTCTATCTGTTCATCCGCCAGCCTGTGCCGATACTGGGGGTTGTCCCAACCCAAGTGCAGCACTTTGCACTTGGTCTTGGTAAACTACTAGAGATTTCTAAGTAAAAGACAAATAGCTCTAAATGGGAAGAATGGCAGAAGCAATGTGCAACATGGATAGTGGTACACATGCAAATATATTCTTAAGATAACTTCCACAGTGCCACACAGAGTTAATCTAAAAGGAAAAGAAAAAGATTAAAAACTGAACCAATTAAATAGACTTGACTCTTTGTCTCTCTGCAGACCCTATTTATCTGTCTCCAAATTTTTGTGTGTGTGAGATCTCAGGAAGACTACTTTAAAGAAAAGTCTTGTTTTCAATTGAACCTAAGGAATACCCAGTCTGTTAAA
The DNA here is from genome assembly GCA_013396775.1 of Cephalopterus ornatus. NCBI lineage: Eukaryota > Metazoa > Chordata > Aves > Passeriformes > Cotingidae > Cephalopterus > Cephalopterus ornatus. The sequence continues at coordinate 113,077 of VZRE01010274.1, read as the reverse complement.
GCAATCTATTATTATTTTATTCTTTCAGGGAAAGGTACAAGGACATGCATACATAAAGTTTCCTTCTTGAAGACATAAGCAAGTGAGCCATCTTATAAGGCCTTAAAAAGAAAAGATTTGGGCCCATGTTTCTTCTCAAAACTGTGGAAAATTTGTCATTGTCAACATGTAAATGGAATAGGAGCAGAATGAGATTCAACAGCTTTGTTCTAACTGTACTGTACCCAAGGACCTGTTTATCTGCATTCATAGCTGACTATGTGCATTTCAGAGCAGTCAGCAAAGATATTTATATGTGGAGTGCCTCCATGGCTTCACATTCAGGATCTTTGCAGATCCCTATTCACAGTTTGGTAGCTTCTAATATTCCTTTGTATGATGGAAAAAGGTAGAAAATATATTAAACTAACAGTTGCATATTATCAGTTTGAACTCACTCTCTATGATGTTTCTGTTAATCTGAGATTTTTAATTAAAAACAGAAAAAAACTCTTTTAAAAATTGGCATACTAAAATTCTTGTGGATATTGATTTCTTATAGAATATTTTTTAAAAGAAAAGTAGTAGATGAATGGTATTTTGGGTAATTGAAATGAGAGTTTTGATGTTAATTAACCCTTAGCTCTACATTATTCTAGCTGTTTTTTAAAAAGTGTGGTAATGTATGTACTTTGAAAATATAACATACCTCCTGTTTCAGTATTGTGAATCCTACACCATTGCTAATATTACATCATTATTATTCAGGGACATATTAAAGAAACTCTTGTAAGTTCCACGAAGGCAATCTCCACAGGAAGACACTGAGCTTAGTTTATAGAAGTATGAGGGAGTGGGGAGCCATATCTTTCTTTCATGAATAGTACAAAGTTATTCTTTACAGAGCTTTCTAAGCCTCTGTTGTTGATATATCCTCAGGTTTCTCGCTGCAGGTCTCCATACTGCAGGAGGGATTTTCGTCTTTGTTTCCACCTCATTCCTGAGACTATCCTAATCCAGTTATAAATGGGTCAGTCAGTCTAAATAGTCAAAAGTAGATCAATTTTAACGTAGTCATATGACTTCTGCAGTGATGACTACAGTGAATTGCTCTTAATATTTGTCTACAGAAGCTTTTAGACTTATCTTAACTAAACTGACCAGGGGACAGGGTGGGTCATCTCACCTAACATGGAACTTTGGCAGTCAGCTCTCAGGCCTCAGTTAGCCTGCTGTCTGTCAGTGTCATACACGAAGCTCGTGAAGGCATTTACCACCACACTAGCTGAGATAGGAAAGTTCCAATTTTACAACTAGAAAACTGAGACAAACAAACATAAAGTACCAAATCCCTAAAAATCCTAGCAAATCCTTGTACTCTTGGGCAGTGTAAAATTAAATATGGGTATGAGTAAGGACTATTTTTCCCATCCTGTGACCATTGAGTCACTCTTCCTGTCTAAGCAACTCTAAAAAAGAAGCAAAGCAAAGGACTAAACAAAGTTCTTCTCAGAATAATACTCCAAATTATTTTGTATGAGTTTTGAGGTTTTTCAAGCTGGTGTAACAGGTGCTAGTCTCAATCCAAAGCTGAATTTCTGCTTGAGACAAACACCCAAGAGTTTTAAAACACTCATCACAGACTACCAGCTGCAGGCAATCATTTCCCCAGCTCCCTGAAAATTATAACCCCAGGATGGTCAGGTGTGGGTGTGTCTGTTTCTGTCTGCAGAGGTACATGAAAGTGAGTTAAGAGCACACTTTTTTCATATGTATTTTTTCATATGTATTTGTTTTTCTATTCAGTGAAGCCTTCTTGTAAGTCTACAGACAAAATATTATGGCTTAATAAAGTATCCCTCTACAGAATCCTTGAACATCAATTTTCATATTTTTTTTTTACAGTGTAAGAGAACTTTTCTAATAAGTATTTACAATTTTTTCCATTCAGAAAGCAAACAACAGATAGAATCCTTTGAATGGGTTACTTCTTCTCATTCATTAAAGGGTTGATGACTGAGCCTGACATTTGTACAATGAGAAACCCACACTGTTTTTGGAGACATGCCTATAAACCACTGGACTGAAATGACAGTTTGTGTTTGGCTATGCAACGCACACCATTTTCATTTTTCAGAGACAGAAAAGGGAAAAGAAATGAGGGGAGACAAGAAGCAGGCTAGAGAAAAGAGCAGGAGACTGATCAAGCGTAAGAGAAAATAGCTATTATAAAAAACCACCACTTCGGAGTCAAGAGAATGAGCTAATGTTCATACTTGTCAGAATCACTGCTAACAGGAAAGTCTATTTCTTTTTACCTTTATTTTCAGTATGGCATTTTTGCATAGGAATGCCCTACAAGACCCTCAACAGCAAGTTTGCCCAGAAGTGCTGTAATTAACTGTACCAAATGGTCTACTACACTGTCAAGTTAATGCCTTCTATCTGGCTGTTTGCTGGCCATCATGTATCATTGTTCAGCAAATGACAGCAGTCAGGTTATTAAAGGTGTAGATATTAAATTAACAACAGTGGTAAACATTGTAGCTGTACTTCACATCTCAGCAGAGCCAATGAAGTGGATGACACTGCATCCATGCTGATATGCTGCAATGACAGATGGGCGTCATTTAACACAATACATCAGTGGGCAACCCACGTACCACAGCTGTCCTCCACTAAATGAATTAGATCAGGGTAATTAATCTAAGGCAGAAAGTATTACTAAAGTGGGTCCTAAGCGGAATTAGAAATGAATGGTATATCCTGTTAAAAAAGGGAAGGAAAAAATATAAAAATGAAAAAAAGGGCTCATTGCAGCAGGAGTGTGGAAACGATAAATAAGTATTTTAATTCTACACAAGAAAGACAATATCCATCTCCTTGTGTGAATGAGTATAAAATGAACATCTTTTTTTTTCTTCAGTATTTTATCATAATCTCTTCCATTATCATGTGCAACAATGCAGGCAACAACAACAGAAGAGGTCATGACCAAGAGCTTACAATTGACACAATACTCTAATGTAAGAAAATCCTATCACCTTTATTCCTTACGTGTACTGCTGATGAAATTATTCCTTGTTACAGATCTTCTACATATATTGATTGACCTGCTCAATTTCTGTTGCATTTTATCTGAGGGATGTCTTATTTCTGTTTTTGGCCTGAGGATAGCTGTAAAAAACCCCTATTCAATTCCCTTTCCTTAACACAAAATTTGTAGGTTTTCTACATCATTGCTGTTCTCTTCAACCTCCCCCACTTGTACTAGTTCAAAAGAAAAACCCCAAAAAATGACCAAAGCCAGAGAAGGAGCAAAACAAGTTTGTTTTGCTGCCATTCTGATTTGTTACAAAAATCTTTTAACATTTTTTATTATACATTGGTATCAATGTTTTATATGAATACATTGCAAGTGTTTTTTTTAATTAAAACAAATTAATGTTGTCATGTCTGTTTGAGATCATAGGGTGGTTAAATATCAAAGGCTTAAAGCTAGGGTATATCAATTAATTTCTAAATGTAGACAATTTAAAGAGCAGGTGTAGAAGGAGAAGAGCAACAAAGAATTGCAGCCTTGAAGATTTCATTGTTAGTCTTGCAGGTCCTGTATTAATTCCGTTCCACTTCATTTAGTGGATGACATCTGCAATGGAAAATTTCCCTAAAGAATGTCTCTGACAAAGACGAGCATTGATCAAGCATCATGTACTTGCTTGATGCTGTCAGCTCACTTGCAGCTTCCTCTTTATTTTTTCCCTTTGCCTAAGAGAGCCATCATCCTTCAAAACACATCCTTCTCTGTAGGTAGAGACTGAGATCTGCTACTAGTTTTAATCTTTAGGGGAAAAGGGAAGGAGAATTATTTTGGGAATAGATAATACCGCAGTGAGTATGTTTGACTGGTGCAATGGAAACACTATGCTGTTACTAGGCTAGTGCAAACCAACAGAAAATTCCTGAAATGTGTTGACTTTTAAGAAAGTAAGGCTTAAAAACAAGTCACAGTATGTATGGGAACTCTTCAGTTTATTTCAAAGTGCATCCATCCAAATGTTTAAATATTTATTTACTGCTGTTTTGTGTATTCTCCATTGTGAAACAAACCTTACTCTCTGTCAGCAGGGCAAGTTCTTTCTGTTAGCCTCTCCACACTGTTAAACCAGAGCAGTCTTATGAAAAACTGATAGGGCACGTGCTTGGAAATTCCAGCATAGCATACTTTGTATATAAGTTGTTTTCCTGAGTGTACTTAAGGAGGAACAGAATGACGGGCCCTCAGTTATTTTTGGTTAATACCCATACTTTTTCTACTTCTGTGTTACTTTTTCTTCTGTGGAACATGAAAAATACCCATCCTACCCACCAGCACTATCTCTTAATAATCTACCTCTGCTTTTATTGTTAAATCCTCCTCTTTGTGTTCCTTGAAACATATTTTTCTCCCATGCACAAAACCTAACTGCTCAGATCAACTTTTCCCTATAGCCTTGAGCATGAAACAGATTTCCTCCACTTTTAGTTTCAAGATGCAGCATAACTCTTCTCTCTCTAGTTTTATACTAGTGGAATTTTCCTTTGCATAGATAATCATGGCATGCCTTCCCTGACTAAAAAGACACTCCCATTATCTTGTCTTCAGGTTTTATTTCTCTTCTGATTCCCACCAGAAAATCAACCAAATAAGCTTGGCTGAATCAAGCAGCATGTGGGGTTTTATGATGTCTTAGGACTTATTCCTATGCAATAAATCAATGTTTTAACCCCCACTATGCGTTTTCTCCATGAGTATGATATCAGTTTTATCCTTGTAGGCTTTCCATCATTGATGTCTTGTTTTAATTACTTCACTCCTATATAAAATTTTCACTCTTACATAAAATTTCTGAAGTCTGGAGCATCTCTCTTATGAGGAGAGACTGTGGGAACTAGGCCTGTTTAGTCTAGAGAAGAGAAGACTGAAAGGGAATCTCATCAATAAATAGAAGTATCTCAAAGCTGTGTGTCAACAGGATGGTGCCAGACTCTTTTCAGTGGTACCCAGCAACAGAACAAATGGTAATGACCATAAACTAAAACACAAAAAATTCCACCTCAATACAAGGAAGGATCTCTTTACATTGAGGATGGCAGAGCACTGGAATAGGCTACCCAGGGAGGTCATGGAGACAATCAAAACCCACCTGGATGTGTTCCCTGCTCTGGATGACCCTGCCTTGTCAGGGGAGTCAGACTAGATGATCTCCAAAGGTCCCTTCCAACACTAACAATTCTGTGATTCTGTGATTACAGCTCTTTGAGAGCAGAGCTTATAAACAACCAGCGTTTTAGAAAAAGTAATTGCTATGTTTATTAACATACCCCAAAATAAGGCAGGGACTGCAATATAAACTAAATATATAGAATATGTTGTCTGAAAATTTTGGGGAAATAAAATGCTTTCATTTTTTCTCTATTACACTTGTTCTGACTTGCAGAAATGTTTATGTCTATGAAAGGAATATCCTTTCCCTGAAATTATGCCAGCAATTGGGTGGGAAAGTTACATACGATTTTTTGTTGCATAATGCTGGGAACTGAATGAAGACAATAAATTCACTTTGTGCAGATGATCAAAAAACTTTGCATAGCTACAAATTCAATTTCTTCTGATTTGATCCCAAGTTGACTTGCTAGCTTTGAGGTGAAATGCTACAATTTTCACATTACTACTATCTTCTCTGACTTGGACTCTGGAAAATGATTCATTTTTTGCAAACCTTTGAAAATTAGCATCTATAACAAGTGTAATCAGCTATATTGCAGAAAAATCATGCATAAACTAAGTTAGAAATAAATGATGATTTATCAAGGTGTCAGATGTCATGTGGTGATGGATGAACAACAAAGATGTAATAGTACAGTTCGCATAGTCATTGAAATGCTGCATCTTCATCAGCAATATATTTCTATAGCTTTTGAAAATTAGCTGAAAAGTTTAGAAGAAACAACTGCCAGTTTTCATGCTTACAGTCTCATAGTGCCCAAACTTTCTGATGCAACTTGTTACAAGTTGTCTGAAACGTCTATGAGTGGTGATTTTATCTCCTATGCTGACTGCACTGAAATTTGGAAGTTTTATAAACTTTGTTCGATGTTCATGTATATCCAGCATAAGGGACTCATCATCACTGCAGCCTTTAGGTACTTTTACAGACTCAGCATTAATAATGAATATAATAGTGATTTTTATGAATGTGAAAGTGAATGTTTCTCCTAATATCCCAATATGGCTTCTTTTGCAAAATAAAATTGCAGTGGTCAGATTACAAGCGCTGCATGAGATATGGACACACCATCTCAGGACAGTGGAAGATTGCATCGACATGAAATAATATAATATTACATGTTTTCCCTTGTCTTTTCCAAGAAATAACATCACTGGTTTCAACACTGATAAAAGCTGCTATATAAATACTCTATGGATTGAATATCCTGTTTTATTGCAAAACCAGTTCATCTAAGAAAAAAACCAATTGTTTTTATAAGTTATCAGTCCCACAAGGGATTATCCTGGAAGATAGAGAGTACAAATTATTCTGCATTACAATTTAATTCTATATATAATTTGCTGAATCAACCCAGAAAAGGTTATAATGTTATGCGAGCAATGATCCACAGGGAATGAAAGAACTAATCAGAATATGATCACATAAGATTTCATGATCAGCACATGATAACATCTCAAAACTGCTGACTTCAAAGGAGGAAAATTATTTCAAATGGCATTGCTAAACTTCCCCTGCAATCTAGCTAGCTTTTGACATTTCACTCCAACTTTTCTTCCTTACCTTCTTCACCACCATCATTACTCCTATATTTATGCTGTATTTTCCATGTAGAATTAGAAATAGTTTCTGAGCCTGCAGTGCCATGAGAAAAATATTTCTTAATATGACTTATAACAATAGTTCTCCTGTTATATAATCTCCAACCTATTTTTGGCTAGATAAATTTCTTGGCCAGCATTTTCAAAAAAGGCATGAAGCATGAAGGTATTTTGTTCTTTAAATTTAGCTTTGTGGAAAGTTGAGAATTAGTTTTGTAAAAGTCAGATACCACAGTACAGTAGAAACTCATTCCTAGGATCCATTTTGCAGTGTTTGTTATTTGATACATTTTTTCAGGCTTCCAAAATATAAATATACACAAAATATATACATAATATGTATATACATAAATGATACATTCCTCCCTATACATGTACAACACCATAAAATGCCGTGTAGAAAGAGAAAACGAACACTGAACTAAACCACTGACACTATTTCAGAAACCTCACTGCATGTACTAAGTTTCCAGGGCTTTTTCTTATTGAATCTGTGCAGTATTTCTAGACAAGTAGTATCATAACAGCACCTCATGTCCGGTTCATGTTAAATCTTTAGTAAGAATAAAACATTTTCAACCAACTTCCAGGCAACTGTAAAGTTTACAAAAAGCTTCTTTGGCCCTAAATCTCTTACCAGAAGATGTCAGGTTCAATGGTCATACCCTCTTCTTTTCCTGACCCTGTTTGATTAGGCTAATTAATGCCAGCATTTGCTCCCAGCAGTCTTCGCAATCTTAACAACTGCTCAGTATGAGAATGCTGCTGCAAGGCAAGTGCAGAGGCATGACTTTTTGTGTCCTTTTCCTTTCCTTACACACAAGCAGAGAGCTAGTCTCAATAAATCTGTGTGATATATTTTATCACCCTTGACACAAGAACTGGAGGAGTGGGAGTTTCCCTGGAAGAGATTATTTAGTTCGTTTTGGAGATGCTTGTGTTTTCGTTCTGGGAGGTCTGGTCTACACATTTTAGTCCTCATGGTGGGTAATCTGTTTTATTACAGGGGGTGTGAATAAAGCTTACCTAATTTTCTGCTGTGGTGCATCATCTTGTTTCCATGTCTGTTGAAACTAAAAGCTGCCTGCTAGGCTTACTGCTCTGGTGTATTGAAGCTTGAGGAAAGAAGTGTGCTGGAAAACAAGGCGTGAGGATTAAAAACGGTCAGGAAAGACAAATAAGCTAATCAGAACCAAGTACTCCAGTTATCAAAGGAAACAACTCACTATTTATTTTATTCAAGAAGCTAATCAGTAGCTAACTGGGTTTGTCTGTCAAAAATTATCAGGTCTTATTATCTTATAACCTATAATACTGTAGATTTTAAATAAGTTTTCCATACCAAGTAAAGAAAGAAACCTTTTGTCTGTGAACCAGAAGTAGAGGGATTTTTGCTGGGCTCCAACTCTTGCATATTTGAGGCAAAACCAAATATTAATCTCAAGTAAATTTAGGTGGTATTGCAGGGCTTTCCATTGGTTTTTAGGGGCTTTGAATCAGGTGTCTGATGAATGATGTCTTTGTTAAGGAATGATTTTCTCAGTCCTTTTCCTCTACTCTTCTCCATTTCTGTCCCTATTTTCTTTAAAGTAATCACATTATATTTCATTGCCATTCCTTCTGGTCCGCTGAAATTCAACACTGGAATTACAATAGAGTTGACAGAAATGTTTGATTGATTGTAGTGGAACTGACCCATGGATTTTTTTTACTAATCACAACATTTTTATTGAATTAATTCTATATATTTCGTTAGAGACAATTCAGTGAGGAAAACCAATTAGGTTGAAACTAAAGTACAGATCTGTTGAAGTTTATTTAAACAAAAATGAAGAAATTTCTAGCAAAGAATTAAAATATCTGAGCTTATGTCAACTAGTGAAATATACTGCTGAAATGATTCTGAGCACTAACCAGAAATGAAAAAGCATGATCCTGCTGGTTATAAACTGCCCCAGAAAATTTTCAGGTCACTAAATTTCTTGTAGTTAATCTTGTTATTCATAGTAGTCTAACAAAATTTTGGCAATATGGTGCTACTTTGCACCTAGTTTTGAATGGCAGAACAAGTTTCTAAGGTGCAAAACTGTTGCAGACATTTCCAGAATTACACTTGATTTATATTACTGGAAAAGGAGAAAAATATTTCCAGTGATCATTTCCATAAATAGAGATCCTTAGACAATACACAAAGGTCTAGGGAAAGACTGTCAGAGGGAGTTAAAATTTAGAATACTTCCAAAAAATAAACAGAATTTCACATCCACAGAGAGGTTAAATATTTTAATACATTACACCCCAGATATCCCTGTTTCAGACAGCAGCTTACACAGCTTTCAAACACATCAGTGAATATTTAGGTCTTGCTGCTGTAGAATGATTTGGAATAGCAAGAACTTTAATCACTAAATATTTGAAAGAATGGAGGAGAGAGAAGAGAAGTGAAAAGNTTGGGAAGGTTTGGGAAGGTTTGGGAAGGTTTGGGAAGGTTTGGGAAGGGAAGGGAAGGGAAGGGAAGGGAAGGGAAGGGAAGGGAAGGGAAATCTTCTGTCAAAAGATAGAAGGATAATTAAGGAATGGTTGAAAGACAAAAGAATGTGCACTAAAACTAGCAAGTTATTTGTGTCATCCGATGCAGACCAAAAGTCATTAAAGTTCCTGTAGGTTCTAATCAGAATGTCAGGGTATGAATATTAAACAAAGAAAGGTGAAAGCTCCTTTCCTGACTTAAATAACCTACAGACTAACATTAATGAGAAAAAAAAAGAACACATACATACCTCCCTTTGAGGAACTCTCTCAAAACCCTCCAGCCCCACATCCCCCCTTCCCCCAGAAGCTTTTTAGGAATGAGTGAGATAGATTGTCTCAGCTAAGTAAACAGATCATGTTATACACTACAAGTTAGCTGGCTTACCCGGACAGTCAAATGTCCTTCCTTCAACCCTGTGTGACCCTTTCTCATTTTCCTAAAGGGATTTTAATTTTTAGTTTAAATTGATGAATTTTGAACCCATTTCAATCAGTGAGAGTTTTTCAATTAGTAGTAGGAGATGGTGTCTGTCCCCCCAATTCATGCACACTGATCCACAAGCAATTCTCTTATGAGGTAATTAAATGAGGTTGATGGGAGTCTATTCTGTTCTAATCAGTGACTAAAATTATCAGAGTGTAAGCTACAGACAGCTATCACTCCTGGCCACAGGTATTTTCATACACGGTGAAATGAAGGCTCTTACTGCTTGCCTGGAGGGCTTGACAGTGAGTTTTCAGGCTGTGGAGTACAGGTCAGCCTGGATCTCTAGGTGCAGAAAGAAGCGGCTTTAGCGGATGGTAAGGCTGGCTACACCAGCTCAGCCCAGAGGTTAGCTCTGTTGAAGCCATCCCTCCCTGTGGGATTGTAAAGTGTCTGTTGAGCTGGTGCTGTGTATCCAGCCACACACTAACCCCACATCTCTCCATCCCCTCAGCTGCATGCAGTGTCTTATCTCTCAGCCATTTCAAGGCTGTGAGTGCCATGCAGGGAAAGTACCTTTTTGCATTAAATAATACTACTAGCATCTTCTTCAAATACCTTGCACTTATCCTTCAGGGGAAAATTGTGTGTAGTAAAGCATTCAGCCATGGTAGGCATTTGGCAGTGTTTTCTAATGTACACACTGTTATTTTTTGCATGTTAGAGTTGACAAGGTTAAAGAAGTCCGTGTTGACCTGGTCATTTCCTTGTAGACAACACAAGAGAAGTGGTTTTTTTTCAGGAAACAATTATAAAAGGAAAGGGCAATGGTTTTCTTGACCCTTTCTGGTAGGGCACTTCATTCATATTGATAATAGGAAGAAAGCCATGTAGCATTTGTATGTTGGTATTGAATCATTGGTGAAGACGTGGTGTGAAGTGATGTGATAAGAGAGTGGATGAAATTGGTTCAAAAGAAAAATCATCAAAACACACCTTTAAACTGAGCTCTTAATAGTGTGCTATTCCTGTATTCCCTTTTATAATTAACATCCAGTTTTTATCAGGCTTCTTTCTGAAGTCTAAATAAATGCCCCTGTTGTGTGGCTTCTGGCTTATATCTTGCAGAAGATACAGGTTCTAGTTCATCATTAAAAACAAATCCTAGTTTTATGAGCCATATAAAGAATAAGGCTGCCCATGGCTATAATTGAGTTGCCGGTTTTTATCTCACTACAGTCTGTTGGGTGTCTCTCTAGCTATAAAACAAGCAATTTTACAAAGACCCTGCGGTGAACAGAGCAAGATTTTTGGCTTTCTAGTTATTTAGTTCCCTGTTTTCTCTGGTTTTTTTTTCCGGAGGTATCAGATGCAAATCAGGTTTCTAGTTTCTCTTATCTCTTTGTTCCTTCCAAAGCTGAGATTGATAGCTTTAAGGAGATCAAAGTCAACTTTCAAATGTATCCCAAATTGATAATCTCCAGACTATCATACACCTTGTACTCAGAACAAAAACCTAAAATCCATAATGACATGAGCATGGTAAATATGGTTCTTCTGTTAGACTAAGTAAAAGTAGATTATACATGTTTTTTAGACTTCAAAGGCCTGTCCTTTTAGTCGGGTTTCTTTAAGGTCTCAAAGGCACTGTGCACTCCCTTTTGTGTAAGAATAATAAAAGACACTGCAGCAAGAACTTGAGAGGATCTTTTCCTGCTAACATTGCAGTTTCAAAGATAAATGGACAAAAAATTTTAAGAAAATAAAAGTAGGGGCATTTCTAGTTTATTTAAAGCAAATATAGAAGTATAATGTGCACCAAAATTAGTTTGTGCTTCATACCTGACTGTAATAGGTATTAGTCTATTGTTTTAGATATGCTGGCTGAACAGGTTACCAAATCACAGAGACAAAAATGAGGGGCCCTTATATTCTCTTCCTATGCCAAGGAAAATGAAGGAAAGAAATGCACATTTCCAATAGAGTGCAAAATCTGCAATGGCTAATCCAAAGCCAATTCCCACCGACACTAATGAACAATGACAACATTTCCTAATGTCGACATTTTGGACTGAACTGTCTGGTGCAAATGAGACTAGAGTTGGGGCTCACAGAAAGTTGCATGACCAGGAACATGTCAGAACCACCGGTGCAGATCACACATACGCACACACTGTCACTGCAGAGTGGCTCTCTGACAGCGGCAGGACAGCTGGCCAGTAGCCACACCACTTGCTGGCTGGCAGCCAGTGGCTCTTATCTGTGCCCTGGCAAGCAGACTGTAATAACTAATCCCAGGTTTAGAGGAAGGTTTTAGTATGAACTCTATGGGAAAAAGTGTCAGGAAGAGCTACATCCTCCCTTCCAGGAGTGTCTCCGATTTTTCTTTCACATAACACTTTTTTTGGAGTGCTCTAAGGCAGATATTTGGAGAAAAAGGATTTTTGATCCTTCCAACTGTCCTGTTATCTTCCAAAACACAAGAATGCTTGTGGGTATGTGCCTGTGAGTGGAAGAAAATAATCCTATTGTTCAGCATAGATACATACTTCTGTGAATTGTAATTATAAATATTTGCGTGATATAGTACATGGTATCTGCTTGTGGGCTAAGAAATGCATTCTTTCAAACAATGTGTCTTCCTGGTATAGCACTGTGTGACAATTTGATCCTGTATATGCTTACAAAATATGTTTTGGTATTTTCTCTGCAGTCCTGGAAGCATCTGCATGTTTCCCTTACGGGAAGTCTACCGCGATGCAACAGATCTTCTCAGACAGCACTTCTGGGAAATATCAGAAACTCTACACAGCACTAAAGATAGAAGTGAAGAAAAGAGAAGAGTTTGAGTGTTTTTATACTTCAAAATTCTTAGAGAAATATATTATGAAAACACTAGACTGCCAAAAGAATTCACTTCATTGACTAGTAAAAAAGCAACAGCAAGCCTGTGCTATCCTCACGTTGCTAACTGCTGGGTCCCAGCTCCGACATCTAAGGATAAGAAAGTGTAGTCGCTCTGGTCTCTCTAGCGTAGTCACTCAGCTGAGGCTGCCAATTAAGGTGTAAACTGTTGTCAGTTGCCATGACTTGGTATGTGTTATAACATAATATGGAAAAATAAACTCTAAATGGAAAAGTACCTGAGAATTGGTGAGTCGCCTATATACACTGGAACTGACTCATGATCACAACAACATTTGAATAAAAGCTGTATCAGTGCCTGTCTGAAGTGAAAAACATCATCCAAAGAAATCAGTAATTCTGATTACCTCTGGAGAATAACTAGATTCTAAATAAAGGTAGAAAAATGAAGAGCCAATGTTTTTGTTTTCAGTCCACAAGTGCACTTAATTAATAGAAGATAGAAAGAAAGGAATAAAACTTACAGGAAAATACAGCTAAGGAGTAATTTTCTCACTTGCCACTACTTCGACAAGAATAGAACACTGCTTCATATGAAGTCCTTTAATATAAGCCCCTCTTGTCACACTTTGGAGCTCTGCAGAACCGGAAAGAATGACTAAGGTGGGAAGAGGCAGGCTACTGAGCTCTCGTTTTCTTACCCCAGGTCTGCTGACATCTGTCAGCAGTTACACAGTTGGGAAGAAGGGATTATATCTTGGACCTTGCCAAAATGGCTCTAAAGCATCATTGGTGGGTTTGCTCTGCTGGTTCCATCTGTCTGTGCCTCAGTGCACAAGCAAGGTATTTTTAAGCCACCTGCTGTTGATACAGTGGTTTCTTTTTTTCTCCTTTTTTTTTTTTTTTGCAAGAGTGACATTCAGACTTGCAAGATCAAAGTATTGATAAGAATTCAGTGGAAGGCTTACTATTATCCTTAAACATTAACTTGCCTATCTAGATTCCCATTACATTAACCCCTGATGGGCTGGGACACTTTCTGAAGGTATTAATTTTTCACCATAGTGATACTACTGTTATAATTATGGATGCTGCCTTTGATCATAACAAAATTGTACTAACAACATGAATTTGTTTTTTCTGTACTCACTCTCACTCAAGACTTGGACCCAGGTGGGCTAAAGAAGGTTGAACTAAGTAACACTTTGTTTCTTCTTTCTTTTATGATAGTAAAGAAAAAAAAAGTTACAGGCTGTAAATGCATTCACAATCAAACCCTTGAGCGTGTCCAGTAAAAAGGGCAGAGTAATAGAATTGTGGAAGCTCTAACTGTTCTATGTCTTCCAACTATCGCAGTGCCTATTGTGCAAGCTGAGAATTTAAACAAATAGTGTTTTTTTCACTGATAATTTTTTGGTTGTTTTTAAAAGGATAAGTAAGAAAGAACTTGGTGTCAGAGGAAGAGCTTCAAATGGTAATTGTAGAGTTCTAATGATTTCTGTATTTTTCTATTTATTTGAGGAATCACTCACCAATTAAGTCAATGTTTTGACAGTGTTTTCTACAGAAACAGTATTTAACTTTTACTGTATGGGTATTCTCTGTTCCATCAAGTATTTTCAAGATTGAAGAAGTAATAACAGTTTGTATAGTAAATTTACAGTTATGAATGTGCGAGGTTTTTTCCACTGGTAGTATTCCTTTTTCCAAATATCTTATTCAAAATTATGCAAAAGATAGGAAATTTCAGGAGATAGTTTGAATATTTCCAAGGGAAAGAAGTTGAAAGGATGGTTCATTCTCACACCCAAAATATTCTTTACAGTGAACAAAAGCCAAGCAAAATTATGTGAATTTTCTGTTTTATATAATATACATAAAATTTTCAGGAGGTACAGATGCTTGTGTGTGCATACATATATATATAAGACTGCATAAACCAACTAAGAAACAAAATATAACAAAAAATTATTATAATTTCAATATTTAAAAACTTAAATTGGTTAAACAAAATTTAAATGAAATAACGATAATATTTGAATCATCATAAAACCATCATAATTAATGAAATTTAGTTCAAAGTATTAATATTTAGTTTTATATCAGAAGTGAGAAAAACATTGGGAGATTGATAATACAAGTGTGTATGGAAATACAACTATAAATATGAAAAAACTACTTTGAAATGAATCATATGAAGCAATAAAAGCTTTCTCAGCACAATTAGTTCAAATATAAAACTATACTTGAGGACACCTTTTATGAAAGGTTACCATTGCTTATCCCCAAACTCTCCATGACAAGTAAGACATTGTCTGCAGTTTAACAACCTTTCAGCAGAACAAGTTGCTGTCAGTAATGTTACCAAATGTACTTTGAATTTATGATATATGTTAGCTAACTAGTCCAACTTTGATTGTAAAGCTTGGAAAGCAGGAACCAGGAAGAACTGTTTCTTAGAGCAATCTTCCCATCAGTTACAGCTGTGCTTTATCATTTCAGATGTGGACTGTAACCCCTGTGGTACATAATCTAGCTCCCTGATATCTGGGAGGACACCAATATAAAACAAATTACCAAAGGATTAGTAAGACCTGTGTCTCATTGTTCTTGTGGCATATAACGCACAAGCATTTAATCTAAAGGGGTCACAGAACATCAGTCATAGACAAACTTGGGGTCATCTATTTTTCAATGTCATAATACATTAGTTATGTCTTTGGATCTCCCCCAACACTTGGTCAGTACATGATGTTGTTATGTAGCTTACAGTAGTGAGATTCCAGAGCAAATAAACTGGTCCTGTGGTAAGCATTACAGTATAGGCATTGCTAATTATTTGCTTCCTGCTGTTAAGCAGAAAACAGGCTTGACTGCCCTCACAACAGCTGCAGCATTACAATGTGTGAAACACCATGAACTTTATGTGCTAGCTCTCCTGAAGAGCTCTGGGGGCAAGGATTGTTACAAACAGGTAGACTAGTTGTCAGAAGAGCCTTCTGAAGAGTCCTAGTGCATCAGCAGCAATTAATGCAGGTGGTATTTTAGACAAGGGAGCTAATGAGCTTTAATATGCATGCAGGTGAGGGAGTGCTGAATCAGTAGAGCCATTAATGAACCTATGACAGCCTAATTAGCTACAATTTAAAATCTATGGAATCTAATCAGAAGAGCTGAACACTGCTGCAAATCTGTGTATGAATGAGTCTTTCTAAATACTCCAATCTGTTGCTTAGTCACTGATTGATAGTAATTGCTTTTTTTCCTCTATTGTGTATAGGAAAATGCCCAATTTTGTTCTGATAGAGGAGGACACAACATTGAAGTTAAATGCCTGAGATGTTTGACTGCTTAAGTTTTAATCAGGAGATGTTTAAAAAAAATTCAAAGTAAAATTAATTTCCAGCTCTGAATATAGATGATTAAAAATACACCACCAACTTTTCATGTATTTGGCAGGCAGAGATTATATGCTAGTTAATCAACTCCAAATAGCCTATATGAAATTAAAGATAGAACTACAGCTGAAGTGGCATAAAATACGCATATTAATATAAGAACTTCTTTATATAGGAATGTTATTAAACTCCTTAGATGAATGATTTTTAATACATCCAAAAAAGAATTTTGCTATAAAATGAGAACAATAATATATCCTGAATGTTGTTATTAAAAAAATCGAAAATTATAAGAACTTATTATAACCCTATTATGAAATATTGTATTTTCCTTTTCCAAAATAATTATGGGAAAAAGAGTATTTGGTAGCAAACCGTAGAGGAAGTACACAACACAAGTAAAAGGTATGCTCAATATCAATGAGATATGAAGTATTTTAATAAAGGTTTAAATACCTGAAAAACAATGAAATTTTCCTTCTGCTGCTGGCTCAGATCTTACTACTTTATGCAGATGAAATCTCATAAGAATTTTCCTTTACTAGTCAGCTAGTTCTCTCTTGCAGTAGTACAACAGATAGAGAAATATTAAATTAGGGAGTAGAAAGATGCTGAAGAAGAAAGTTGCTGAGGATGCATTTTTTTCCTCAATTTACCTGTCCTTGGTATCCTTAGTAAACATTACTGTACTGAATATGGGTATTAACATATATCTACAGGGATTTGTTATTATTTGAAGTCTTTACTATTTTTATTATTTTGCTATTGTTTGAAGTCTGTGTCTCTACTGACATTTTCTTGTCAATGCAAAGTATTTGAGAATAGGAAAGGTGTAAAGTAGAGTTTTAAGTCATAGCTAATGGCCATGAACTTGATACTGCTATTTATTGAAGCTCGTATGCACAAAAGGTTGATCAAGAAGGAAGAGGACGGGAAAGATGCTAGAAAGGAGGACTTGAGACAATTTACACCTTAAAGATTGCTAGTTTCTTCACTTGATGGTAACTGAGACCACCTGACGCCCTTAACATCCCTCTTTCCTCTCTTACCACCAAACAGGTGAATTAGAAAATACTAGGGGGAAATTACTGTGAAGGATTTTCTAGGAGGAGGTACCAGCTCTGTTGCTTCCTTTCTCCACAGCCTCCAAGTGACTGGATTTCAAGTACAAATTGGTCAAGAAAACTGCTTTGTTCACTATTTTAAGCTTTCTCCCCATAACTCATATTGAGCCTCTGTTTTCCAGAATTAGGATAAAGGGTTACATTTTCAGAAAGGCTTTTCTTCTTTTTTTTTTTTTTGAAATTAGGTCACATATATTTTCTCCAAGATATTCTGCAAAGGTTAATGAGAAGCCAGTGAGAAAAGGCTCTGTTGAGACACCTGCTACCTGACAGACTCTTGGAGGCAAACACAGGCTTCAGGCCAGATGTGTAATTTGAATAGCTGTTTATGGATGTCTTTCAGATCAAGATGCACTCAGTGATGACATCTCTGAACAATTTTGAATTAAGAATAACATCAACAGAATTGCTGTCTGACCTCATAAAAATCATGGACAGCAGAAATGGTGAAATTCATAGAATAAATAATTTGCTAGGAATTATTTCCTTGGCTGTAATGATCACTGCCACTCACACAGATAATTTGCTGAAACAGCAACATCAGCTTTACTGCAGATGAACTTTATATCTAATGCAGTGTTTTTTTAAATCAGAAAGCTATATTGAAGTTTGATTTCTCATAACCAAACTGCACAATCCTCTTCTTTTGACAAAGTGACATTACCTTACAATTCCAGTTATTGAATTTTACAATGAGGGAAGAAATAAAAAAAGCATTGGTCCCAATCCTGAACTGTTTATTCATGCAAATCATAACTTTGCTTGAATTGTATGCAGAATCAATTCTTACGTGGTTCACTGTATTTATTTTAGCTTTCCCTAAAGTAGTGAGGTGTTTTAATGTCACGGACACATATGTTATAACGACCTCATTGTCACACAGTAAGTAGGCTTTGGTCAATATTCATCTTTTTCTTAACTCTTTTGGTCCCTATGTTTAAACATACACACACATATCTATTTACACTCGTGGAGGCATTTACTGTGTATAATATGAATTTATCTTCCCCGGTTTTGCAGAAATGTTACTTAGAAGGCTCAACTCTCAGCTCATCATTATTGCTAAGACCATAAATACTTTTTACGTAATTTTTTTCCCCAGTCTTTTTTGTTTCATACAAACAAGACAGAGCTTCTTATCACTGTGGTCAAAATTTTCTCACCCACATCAAGGAGAGTTCAGGGCCTGACTTCTCCTGGCCTCAGTGGGGAAAGGCAGGGATACCTAGAATAAATATTAGAGGAACACGTCTGAGAGTAGGGCTTTCCCGTTCTTACTACCACAGAAAGCCTGACACGTTAGAATAGAAGTGAGTACTGCTGGAAGAATTAATGGAATCTGACTTTTCTCTTCATACAGCACCAGTAGGTATGGTGGTTTTTCAAGGTTTGTCATGGATAAAGCGTTAATCAATCTGTCTTCTGGAACACAGCAGAATCACTGCATTCTTTGTTGACCCAAGCCTGTTCCTAAACACAGAGAAAGCTTTGGGCAATCTAGATATCACAGGAGTCCTCTGGGTTGGCAAACCTAGCTCACACTGGTGTGACAAAAATCCTAGTGGGAGACTTAGAGCTTATGTACTTATAAGGATGAGGTTCATTTTACTTGCATATGAAGCAATGACCTGGAACAAAGATCTTGAATGCTCCATCTTGGTGCAGCAAAGGTAGTTGTTTGTTGTTGATTTGTAAAAGCAAGTAAGCCACAATCCATGGGGCTAACAAGTATATCCAAGCTTACAAAGTCTATGGCAAGACAAAGTTGATAACCAAACAAATGACTCTTGCCACTTCTACCACTGTGCATCAGAACTAGCTCCACTGAGGCCAGTGCCATGACATGATGTTATAGTAGGATGAGACCCTGCCATGCCCCTACCTGGAGCTTAGGCAATCCTTGGCTTCTTTAAAGATGCTGTGCTTCCATGCAAATTTGAGTAACACCCTCATACAAAAGTATAGCTGAGGCATGCCATGAAAGTTGACAGATTCCCAGTGAAAATTGTGACTTGACTGTAAAAGAAATGTTTACAACAGGTCTATCAACCTTTTGAAAATGCCTTTTTTTTTGGCAAGAAATTTAATTCAAAATATAATTTAATTTAAAATTTAATTTCAGCAGATCAGCTATTAGAGATGGTAAGTTTGCCAACATTTAAACTTGAGGTATCAGCATATGTTTCTGTTTAAATGCATGTTGAATGAGGCTAGAGAATATGACAATATGAAGAATGAAACCATTGGAGAGCAGAGCTGTCTTGTTCTCAAGTAGTGGAAAGCAAGCCATATAAAGTTATATTAAAAGAGCTTTTTTTTCCCCTTTTTTTTGCAAATAATTTTATTCCTTTATTTTCACACAGTGGAAATTTTTCTTTTTATAGTGTTTCTTGCTGAGGCATAGTTGAATAAATTTATTTTAAGCTGGTTGGTAAACTGTTTTCTTTCTGTATATATCCAGTGATATTTTTAAGGTAGCTCTTCCAGTATTTTTCTTATTTCCTGCTGTGGAGATGAGTGCTTTAATAAACAATTTTTTGAAGTGGCTAGTAGTACATTTTTTTCTCCTGTATCCTGCTGTTACAGTCCTGCAAGCTTGTTACATGTTTGTTTGTTTTAAATAGCAGCTGTTCCTTGTTCTTTAGAAATTATTCTTGTACATTAACCTTCATTTTGAGAATTTCTCTCTCTCCCTAAGTAAAATTAAGTAGGAAAAGGCAGTGGAACAGCCTTGTAAAAAAAATATTAGTATTACAATTCACAAAAATAACTAACCTGAGGACTCAGTTATAGTAGCATGTAACACTTCCATACCAAGTTACAACATTGACCCCTAATAGGTTCAGGCTTCTTGCATTTTCCCAAGTTTAAAGTCATTCTAATTACCTCGGTGTAGTTCACCACAGATTGAGTGGTTGCATGGAACTATGACAGTTCGGCTGTTCCCTGGTATTTTTTCAGGATGTGTTAACTCAGCCATGGGTTTGAAGGCTGACCTCTGTGTACCAAATAGTAAAATGTACTAAATAGCAAATGCAGTCATGTTGGAACTAAATTTGAGTTCCACTGATGACTCCCTTGTCAATATGACACAATTTCTAGAAATTTTGCCATGTTTAGTGTTGATTTTTATGACTTTTTTGAAAACCTGACCAGTTCAATATTTCATTTTGTAGTGAAAGTTGTTATTTTCATCCAAAAATAAAAATGGACTTGAAAGGGTAGAATAATTTAGGATATAATTCAATATTTCATGTGAGGTTGGCACTTGATACATATTTTGGTTAGGAATAAACAGGGAAAAATGGCAAGTTTTTTCAGAGGAAAAATATTAATTCACAATTTATCAGAAAAAGCAGTTACATAAGAATTCCAGTATCCATTCATTCCTACTAGAGGACTACTAGGATTTTTTTTAGTAGCAGACCAGTGCTATCAAACCTAGAATCACTGTGACAATGCAAGGAATAACACGAGATCAAAATGCTGATGTAAGTAAGAAGAGATGACTAGAGGTATATAACTATGAAAATATGGAAAAGCCCTAAAGATTTGAAAAGGTTTCCTTTCAGTCAATATAATTATCTAGAGGGTTGATACATAGTTGAAGCTAGACATTTAGGTCTTAATAGTGTCTGGACATTAACAAAACAAAACAAAATAAACTACAAAAGAATCTCAGAGGTGTGATGTAGACTTCAGACCTACCTAGAATGTGATGGTTGCTTTCCAAGAGGTATTTTTCCCTGTAGAGAACATCTCAGTACTTAAATTTTGAACAAGCAAATATATATGACTCAAATTCTACCTTTTAATGCAATTGTGTGAACCTGGGGACATTAGCTAAAAAAGAAAAGCAGTTGAAGTGAGTAGTATCTACAGCCATATCTTAGATTATGTCCATCTTCTATGTTGTGATTATACTGGTTCGCTAAATTTAAATGAAGTTCTGACAACACTGAACTGAACAGAAGCTTTAGTGTAGTTTTAGATAGTTAATCTCAGTGCCCGTTTCAAAGGGACATCTTAATTCAACTTGCTTCTCCTTCTCTGATGAGCAGTAGCTTATGATGGAACATAGTTTGCCTATGGAGGATGTGCAGTCTGGTTTTATCTCCTACATAAATAGTTATTGTGTAGTATATAAACCAGTCCTTGAATAGAAGTAGCCAAAAACAGCACAGTGATCTGTTTTAACAAGTTTTCAAGCAGTTACTCTGGCCAGAGAAGATAAAGACAGAAAGGAAAGTCCTTCACTGTTTGCCAGATGTTAGACAAAGATGTTGAATCAGAACATCAACATCCATACTCTCTGTCTCAGGGGTACACTCTTGCAGGCCAAGAACATGAGCAACCAGAGCTCAATTTATTGAACCCCTGCCCTAGTTTAGCATTGTGTTTTATCCCTCTAAAATATATTTACCTACAGATTAAATCGTACAGCTCACTGAAGGGAAGATATCTGTTCAAATACTCCCATATTCAACTGTTCATATTTCACTGCAGTGGAGTTGCCAGTTCTTTTGTACAGTTCAGAGAGTTGAAAAATCAGTTTTCTTTTAAGAAAAGAGTATGTTGTGCTAAAGCCTGATCACAAAACTTGCTGGGAGAAGACAGACAAAGCTTTGCCTTTTATGTACAAAGCAGTCTTCATAATTGCTACTTTGTATTTGCAGAGAACATATGAAAATAAAGTACTTTTAAAAGCATTTGTTAGCCTTATTTTCCATTTTAATTTCTGTCCTCTTCAAATTAACTCCTCAAACTCAATTTAACGCTGCATTGTCTGCAGGTAAACAAGAGACATTTGTCCGTGTATCTGGTCTTTTTCATAAGCACAAAAAACCTGCTTATTAATTCAGATTACGTGTACTTTCTGGAATTAAATTAAAGCAGATTTAAAAGTGGTTTTTGGTGGAAAAAATCCCGAGGTGATGTAAGTAAAATTCCAATTCTAGTTTCAAATGGTTTTTTTGTATCATAAACTATGCAAAAGTTTGTTTCCAAATCAAAATAGGAACATTTCTATTGACATCTGAAGAGTAGAAGAGCTGGAGAAAGAGGTAGCAATAAAGTTTCTCCACCAGAAGCCCCTCATCTTCAAAAAAAAAGAAGTGGAAATAGACATTTTGCAAGTCAAATCATCTGTCAGGGAATTCATTTAAATGAAAGTTCCAAAAAGAAAAGGTTAAATAATTCTTCAAAGGTAAACATACTGTTCTTGATGAACTCTTCTTGATGACCTCCTCTCAGCTTGAGTGGAAATGCTCTAATTTCTTATGTCAGCCTTAGTCCCGCTCTAATTCCCATCTCTTGGACTATCAAATTTCTTGCTACTTCATAAACCTATGTTTTCACGTATTTCCTGATTAATATGTTAGCAGAATCTCAATTTGGTTTGTGTCAGCCTATTTGCTTATATTTCTTATGAAAGGAAGAGCTAGTAACTAATTGTAATTAGAGGGCTTCACAAATTATTTCATGTTTTCTTATCAACAGCTAGACATGTACATGGTATGAATGCATATGCTTTGATTCTATAGGAAAATAAGAAAAAAAAAAAAGCCTTATTGGGCAAAATGGAAAAAAACAGGTGCTTGAATATCGTGGTGATAGGCTGTGGTATAAATGGTTGATTACTGGAGATCAGAGTATGTGCCAAATCAATTTACTCTGACTCTTTAAAAACTTGCTTTGTTTTTATGCAGTGTGAACATCTTTCTTGTTTAGGACAAGATATTTTTGATATGTTTTTTGACTAGAAGGAAGCATTTAGTCTAGACTATGTAGGAAAATTTATCAGTGTATGTATGAAAGAAAAATTTTATGGACTTATTGAAATATTGAAGCTGTGACTATTGCCAGAGATATGATTAAAAACATCAACTTTTTTCAAAGACCGGAGTTATCATTGCAAAGCAAATGAATTTTAGCCAGTAATAATACTATGTAATACCTTGTACTGCCTCTATCTTTCTCTTTTATTTTTTCCTCACTTGAGTATGAAGATATCCTCTG
Organism: Cephalopterus ornatus; assembly: GCA_013396775.1. Classification (NCBI taxonomy): domain Eukaryota; kingdom Metazoa; phylum Chordata; class Aves; order Passeriformes; family Cotingidae; genus Cephalopterus; species Cephalopterus ornatus. The sequence continues at coordinate 89,866 of VZRE01010274.1, read as the reverse complement.
TGATTGAACTATCGAGTACTGAAGAGTCAGCATTGCTGCTGTATTTGAGAGCTACATTGAGAACTTTATTATGCACATCTGAAAAGCAAAATCAGTAATTACAAACAACTTACAGGACAGCTGAATGTAGTTAAATCATTTACTTGCAATACACCCACAATCTTAAAATGCTTTAGTATATAAAACCATAATCAGCAGCTGCAGTGCTTTTATCTGACGTGCATTCTCTTCTAAGATTATAGTAACTCCACTTTTTAGGAAGGTGTATATGTTCCTTTGTAAGTAAAAGGTAACCACAGAGGAAAGGACATTTGTATGCTTGATAGTTCCTTGAAGTTACTCTGATCATGGTCAGTAGTCCAGACAACTGTGTAAGATAATGCAGACAATGTTCCTTTCATCATCTTACACATCACTTTTGAAATTGCCTATGTGGTCTTAAGTGAAGAGAACAATAAGGTTGTTGTATCATAATGAACTGTTGAAATAGGATTAAACACTACTATTAATGGATAAGAGAAATCTGAAGATACAGAGATAATCAGAGATGCATAGACATCTCTACATATCTCCCATTACATCTACTATGGCTTATTATGGCTGTATCTCTAGCCTTCTCTCTCAGGGTTTGGAATTTTATTAAAAGCCATAAGAACCAGGAGACACATACCTTTCACATGGGAAATGTTTGGTTAGAAAAAAGTTATGAATATTTTTCTATGAACAGATGTTGATTCTTATATCACAGTTTTAATGTTGAAATTTCTTGAATATCGTGTACTAGTGCCTTCTCTGAGGGATACTTATTTCTGTTTTAAAGTCAAGCCTTGGAGCTCTTTGAAATGTGTGGTTATCCAGGAAGTGATCTGCTGGAGGCTTTGAGGCTTAAAAGCCATAACCTTGGGAGATCTCACGTCTGCCTTTCAGTCGACAGTGTTCTCTGAAGTAGAGCTGCATTAGCAGCTGTAAATTCAATCGCACTGTAGTTTAGCCACTCCATTCTTCTTCACTGGTAATTACACCATGGGAAATAACTATTTAAATGGAACCTTGCACTATGATTACATTTTTCAAAAACCCATTACAACATACAAGACAAATTTCAATTTGAACTTCCAAGTTCTAATTCAAAACAACTTTATAGTAACAATTTAGCCCTGAGATGTACAGACATTAAAGTGAGGCAACTTACATTCCAGTTATTTGTGCTACTTCTTCATAAAAATATTTCTAGTATTTTTGAAGATTAAATTCTGCTAACCATCAGAGTTGGGTAAACATTTCATAATGAGCAAGTAATTTGAAAATCTCTGCCTTTTTAGTTAACTACACACATGCATGTTTGAAATTTCTTAAACTAGATCCTTATATAGATCTCCATGATCCCTATATTCAATTTTACCTTATTTTACAAGTAAATCTACACTGCCATACCAAAATTCTGGTATGGTGTTCTATGAGGTAAACATTTAGAATTGACTACTGGGGTAACCTATTTTCCTATCCGACATGACACATGATCAAGAACCAAATTATTATCTTTAGGCAAGAGACACGAGATCCTTACCGTATACCCCAAACACTTGCCAGTACTCTGGGAACAATTCACAGAGGTATTCACCAAAATTCCCAGTGATTCTAGTATTCTAATTTAGGATGAGATTAGTCTAGGCTTGTGGTTGGGACGAGGGAATAACATGGTGATATTTGTCTCAATTATTGCTGCTGGATCACTGACTTCTACAGTCAGGTATTGGGATTGCCACAGTCCTAAGATGACTTGGTTGTCCTGGTATATTTAGTTAAAATGTTACACCTGTGTTAATTTCCTGCATTTCTGGTTGTTAAACAGAGGGATGTAACATGAATTATCATGGTAATGGATTGTAGTAGTCTGTAATGTTGAGATTTGATAAACTATTTTACAGGAGATACTTTCACTATGAAAGGCACCTTATAGAGCCACATTTATTGTCTTACCTGATGGTAAGTATTTCTTTAGATACCATAGACAGGAATGTATTTAGTTTTAATTACATATGATAATAAAAATGGGTTTTGAAAGATGACTCAAATAAAGAAAAAGGGACAGTTAAAAGAGTGAAATATGAACAATAGCAACTACTTTCTGAGCACTTCTGAATCTTTTTGAGTTTATTCATTCACCATATTACTAAATAGATAAGGCCTATGGTAGTATAGTTATGACTTCATTCTCCTTTCTTTTCAATTACATTGCTGACTTAAATGGAGTATTTCTTAGTTTATACTACTGAGAAATGGCTAGGAGAAATGGCTTGGTGTATCACTTTTTACCATCTCATTATGTGGTAATTTATCAGTTGTTACTGTATAACATTTTGACACAGTCTGGTGGGATTAATAATTATTTTACATCCAATCACCATAAAAATATTTTTAAGGATTGGATTTAATAACCTTCATTCTGACTAGACAATTGCTAATAAAAAGTGGAATTTGTCTAAAAATAAAGAGCAAAAAAAAGTGTTTTGCTTTCATATTTGGCATAGAAGAGTAATTTATTATCTTGGGCTTGCGTATGCTGATAGATGATCTTTCATTTATCTATGACGATACGTAGTATCATGTAAAAAAACCCAAAGAGATAAAAATTAAATGGAAGTAAAATATAAACTCAAACAGTGAACAGCTGTTCTGTGAAAAGCGTGACATACAACATCACTATCAGTAAAAGAGGTCATGGGCTTGGTTCCTTGCCCTTAAAGGACCAATATGACCAGACCCATCTGTGTCAAATCCTCCAGGCAAGGATATTTTATTGTTGAATGGCATTTGTCCAGTCAGCAGTGAAATGGGTACCAGCAAGAGCCAAATAAAGCAACAGGAGATCACTCATCAGATATCCTGGAGACCTTCTGGCTTAGGGGCATTCCTTAGTAGGAGATTTTCACCACTTGCATGTCTTAACGCAGCATGCATGGGTCCATTTGTAAAATAAACACATTTATTGCAAAAAACTACTCTGAGTGTAGCTGCTATTCTGTGTTGTAGAGAATCGTTGCCATCAACCCTGTTCAAGCAGTTTCAGGGGAATAGGGCTTTACAGGTCACATGTAAATATTATAGAGCTCTGTAGCTTAACCACGCAATATAAGGAAGAAGCATGAAACTGCAAGATAAACTGAACACACAAATTTAAACAAAATAATTCAAAAGGATATACACTGCAGGCTTTTATTGTGAAACAGGTGTTGGCCTTCTACCACTAAGAAAGCTGTGAGTTAATTATGCTAGGAAGTAACGAAGATGTTAACTAAAACTTTATTTCCATTACAGCTGATTACATACTATCTAATATCCTAAGAATAGTCCACCCTGAAAAAATCTAAAAAATATCAAATTACCCAAATTATCCTCAGAGCAATTTATCTCTTTAAATACAAATGTAGCAGTAGAAGTAGTTACTAAAATGAAGGAAAGGAAATCAGATAAAGCTGCCATAGAATGGATTCTCAGCAGTGATTCTCAGCCATGCTCACCCTCCCTGCTCCCTGCCACTGATTCTTCTTATGATTTGTTCAGTTTTCTTCCACATAGAAGCTGAATATCACAATATAACTAAAAGAAGGCCATCTAAGAGACAAATGTCCCAGCTACAGACTTCTTCCCTCCCTCCCAATAGGTACAGAGACAATATAATCCTTACAGTAGGAAAGGTTGTCTCCTATCTTACTTCACAAATATTTAATTGTGTTTATATGGGGACAGTAGTCATTCTTTAGGATGACTGTAAAGGCACAAAATACTGGTAATGTTTGCTACCTTTTCCTAGGATTCCTATAATCCTTTCAATAAATATAGAAAAGGCATTTTACCGGGTTGAGGGGTTTTATTTACTTTAAAAGCACTATATGTATGGCACATCCCTTGTGTTCCACTGGTAGGAAATTCATATCAGTTTTCTTGCTTATCCCCTTCACATTTCAGGATGAGTCTCTCTTAAGGCTACAGTCCCTAAGGAATTGTCATGCAGGTTCACTACAGCAGAAGGTAAGAGACACCAGAAAGAGACCCAGGGATCTGGGTGTACTGTGTTGGCTTCAATAACAGTGTGCAGGTAAGTTTTGCCATCTTCAAAGGCAAAGGCCCTCTGTAGAAAGGCCCAGTTCACATCAGTTTAGCTTATTGTTACCTAAAACTAGCAAATAAAGAGAACAGGACATCCGCTCTCTTAAAACTGCCTTTAAGTAAACCTTATCTTCTCCTTGTCAACCTTCCGTAACTTTTCTGAAAGTCAGATGTCAGAAACCTCCAACATTTCAAGGCACATAAACACATGCTTCTAAAAAAAACCAAAATACATTTTTGAGCAGCATGTATCAGCTATTTGTATAGAATAATCTGGTATTAAATACACTCATTCAAAACCTGAATGCTCTTAAGCCTGAAGAGATTTAGACCACATCCCTCCTCAGAATGATGCTCCTCCAGAAGACAGTAGAATATACAGGAGCTCATAGCTGAAGTTACCTAGCAAGGAGAAACAAATGCAAAATGTGGACTGGATCAGAGAGTAAGTACAAGTTAGTTTTATAAAGCAAACATTTTTTTACCATGTGGGTGGTCAAACACTGAAGCACGTTACCTGGAGAGTTAATGAAATCTTAATCTTTGGAGATATTCAACACTCAGCTAGACATGGCCCTGTGCAACCTGCTCTAACTGGACCCAATTCAAATCTGTCAGGATTAAAGGAGGGATTTATGGTGGAAGGGGTAGACTATATGACCACCAGAAGTCCCTTACAACCCCAATTTTTCTGTGGTTCTAAGGCTAAATATGACTCTATGTTTCATTGCTCAGATATTCAGCTAGGAAAGAGAAATCCTGAGTTTTAATTATTGCTCCTCAATCCTCATTAAATTAAATAGTTGAATACAAAGTATACATTCAATATAAAACTAAAGAAGGAAACAGGACAGAAGTCTTCTCTTCAACATCTTCATAAAAGACTCAAATGCAGGACTCAAAGTAAGTTTGCTGATGATACTAAATTGGGAGGAGCCACTGACTTCTTCAAGGGCAGAGAGGCTCTACAGACAAATTAGAGATATGGGCAATCACCAACTGAATTAAGTTTAACAAAGACAAATGCCAGATTCTGCACCTGGGATGGGGCAATCCCGAATGTACATACAGACTGACGAATGAGAGGCTGGTGAACAGCCCTTTGGAAAGGGGCTTGAGGGTCTTGGTTGACAACAAGTTGAATATGAGTCTGCAGTGCCCTGGCAGCCAGGAGGGCCAACCATGTCGTGGGGGCATCAGGCACAGCATCGCCAGCTGATTGAGGGAGGTGATTGTCCTGCTCTGCTCTGCACTGGTGCGGCCTCACTTTGAGTGCTGTGTGCGTTTTTGGGAGCCCCAATATAAGAAAAATATTAAACTATTAGAGAGCATCCAAGGGGTGATGAAGGGTCTGGAGGGAAAACCATATGAAGAGCTGCTGAGATCACTTGACTTGGCCATGAGTTGGACTTCAATGATCCTTGTGGGTCCCTTCCAACTCAAGATATTCTGATTCTATGATATGATTGGAGTTGAATAAAGTTTTTGTCTTCCTCTCTTTGGCATAGTCATTTAAGAAAGATTAAAAATGATATCCCAAAATAAGCTAACATGGGGAAAAAAAGGATGCCTGCGTAGAAAATGAAGAACGCAAGTTCAAATCTTCTTCAATAGACCTGGTCATTCATACACTTGATAATTGTTTTAGACATTGTGTATGCTGTGAAAGGGGAAAAGTAAACTCTCTGTTGTTGTGCATGGCCTCATCCTGCACATAATTTCAAAAAAAATGTGCTGTATTGCACATGCAATAAATGCAAGAAAACCAGGTAGAGTAATATATATTCTCAGAATCTAGATGGAATCTAGACATGACATATGTCACTTGTTTGATAGTATCAATCTTTAAGTATTCAGAGCAGCAGAATTCTAGAGAAGGGAAACTCAAAACCCACTCCTATGACTTGGTTCCTCAAGGCTGCTCAGGTTTTCATGTATTTCATTCTCCTGTACTGAAAATACATCCATGCTATTTGCCATTAACAAGTTTAATAGTTCAATTAATACCTTCTTTTAGCCTCACAGCTCTTCATTTAACTGGTTGCTTGTTCAGCTTATTATTTTCTTATTAATCATCATTTTTGCTTTCCTAATTATTTCCCATATGGCCACTATCAAATGATAGACTTAAGTTATCTGCAGCCAACATAAATATTCTCTCTGTAGAAAGCTTCTAACTTACTCAGCGAAATGTACCAAGTTGTTCTGTCATGAACTCTCTCTAATAAAACAGCATTTTATTTTTCTATTTATCTTAATTCTATGCAAACCTTTACTGTACAACACTTTCTAATATCTTGTATGGTATAGAAATCGTAGAGTTCATATTAGTTTCTTAAATGCAGGTACTATATTGTCATTCTATTTCATATAATGGTGTTATTGACCTGACATAATTTTAAACCTTTGTTACTCAATCTTTGATTTTATGTGATAGTTATTTCAGAAACCTAGTATGGTCAACACTTTGTTTGAGCATATTAAGCATTTTTAATTTTCTTGCACCTGATCACGAAAATTTCTATTTCTTTAAATTCTTTTCTATTATCCATCTCATGATGTCCTCACAAAAAAAAAAAAATTAAAAAAAGAAAAAAAAAAAAGGCAAACAAACCCCCAAACTAACTTATATTTAATATAAATGCAATATTCTCTTTGTACGTCTCACTTCATCTGCCTTATTTCTCATCACTCATATACCTAATATTTTTGTTTAAGTTAATATATTTTATAAGCTATATCTCAGAATTTTTTAGTAATTAATTCTACAACCTATAGACTCTTTGAGACAGCTTTCTTTGCTAATGGTATATTTTCTATTCATAAGGGCTGAGAAAATTCTCAAGGAATTTAAAATTCTTTAGGGTTTAAAGTAAGTATCAAGAGTTAGAATGGAATAACTCTGATTAGAATAAATTTGAGAACTATAATCTAATTAATATATTACATTGCAAAACAGAGAAAAGAGCTTTGCATATTTACAAATGAAATTAATATCCAACCTTCAAGATTTATATAACATGAGTTTTATCCTATTTGTAAATATTGCTAGAGGTTTTCCTAATGTTAGTCTGTTTTCTTCTTAGCTCAAAACGTATTATAATGAGTATTGAAATGGATATGACAGTTCTATTCCAAAGTAAAATTAAAGGCACTAAAAAATGTTTTATTTTACTACCTTTCATTTACAGATGAAAGGTATTTTTTCCCCAAAATGAAATTTACAGAAAATTTAAATTTTGAGAAAAATATATTTTCTCTCAGAAAATGGTGTTTTCCTCATCAGCTTTAACACAACTTAGCTACTATATTTTCCAATTAAATCAATAACAACAGAATTTTTGTAACTTCTCAAGTTCCTTTTTTTCCTAGGACTTTATCTGCCAACCTTTAAACGCATCTATACTTTTTGCCACCTAATATAAGTTATTTATTTTCTATATACAACTTTCAAAGTAAAACTGGACTTGCTTTGTGTTAGGCATTTTGCTATACAAAAAACCATACTGGGTTTGGAAAATTACCTCTTTATATGGCAATGGCAAAAGATGGTCAGGAAAGTAGGCACAGAAGACTTGCTAAATACCTGCAGAATCTGGCAGTAAAGGGTAGAGAAACCAGCTCAGGAAATAAGTGTAGTATTCAACAGATTGCACTTCCTATTTGCAATGCTATTTCCTGGCACAGAGAATGCACACTGCCACTGTTCCTAGCTGTTAATTCTTTACTTTTCTAGTGCTGAATTGCCCAGACATCTTTGAATTCATTCTTCCCAACATCATTTCCCTCACAGAAAATTTTGCTTTTTTTTTGAAAGAACTTCAATTAGAAGAAAAAGAAAACAATAAATATAAAAAAATCCATTCCACCAGAGGCTCCAATAAGGTTCATATTGACATGAGTAGACATAGTTGGGTCAACACTCAGCACTTTTAAAAAATCTCACTTTTCAGATGATGTGCAAACAAAGGAGAAATTTGCTTCTAAAGGGTAAAATAGTGAATCACAACAAAATGAAAGAAAAAAGACAAAAGAAATCTAATCAAAATCAAATGACATTTCATGAACAAAATTGAATGGATGTGTTTGAAACAGAGTTTATAATTTCAGTAATTTTGCTCTGGAACATGTTTTTATTTCTGTTGATATGTGGCTTCAGCTATGGGCAGCTGAGTGTAACTGTGCTGACCTATACTGAGAGGATGGTAAGGAAGCATTTTAAACAAAACACTTCAGGCTTTTGTTATCCATCTTTCTTGTAAAACTCTAATAGGAAAACCTCTGAAGTTTTCAAATGCAATAACTAAAGTGGAACCAGAGCTCTATAACAAAGTGTTTCTAGTGACCTGTCTGTTCTTCTTAGTCTGTAAAAAAGTTAATATAAATAGAGTTTAGCAAGACACCTGGCAGGAACAATCTCTGAACCTGTAACTTGCACACTAGTGTCTCTTTGTCTCCCTTTGCACTTGCTAGTGTAGTCTGTCTTGGTAAATATTGTTAGTCCCCAATGTATTTAGTCTGTTTGCATCCTCCTCTCATTGCTCCCTAAGTGAAGGATATAGAATCATAGAATTATAGAATTGTTTGGGTTGGAAGGGACCTTAAAGATCATCTTGTAACAGCCCCTCTGCCATGTGCAGGGACACCTTCCACTAGACCAGGTTTCTCCCAGCCCCATCCAACCTGGCTTTGAGCACTTTCAAGGATGGGACTTCCATAACTTATCTGGACAATCTGTGCCTCGCCACCCTCACAGCAAAAAATTTCTTCCTAACATCTGATCTAAATGTACTGTCTAAATGACATCACCTACCCCTTTTAAATATTAGAAGAATGTTGTATGGTCTCCCCAGAGCCTTCTCTTCTCCATGCTGAACAACCCCAACTCTCTCAGCGTGACTTTATAGCAGAGGTGTTCTGGCCCTCTGATCATCTTTGTGGCCTCCTCTGGACTCTCTCCAACAGGTCCATGTCATTCTTTGTTGCGGACCCCAGAGCTGGACACAGTACATCAGATGAGGTCTCCTAAGAAAAGCCATTTAATAAGTGCTATCTGATCTTAAGCTTGTTCAGGATTTTATGTTTCTGTTTAGAGTACTTACTCCAGTGAAGCATGATGACAATTAAAAGCAATTCCAGTGGCAGCAACAGAAACAGATTTAACAACTGGGTTTTTTAAGTATGCAGCTCTACAGTTATTGGTGTAAATTTCTGATCTCTGTGGACATTCTGATCTGTGGACATTCTTCTGTCCACAGTTGAGGCTAGGAACTTACATTTATGACATCAAGCTGTTCAAGTCTTTGTTCTCATTGCAGTAGGCTTTTAAAAATGAAGTATTTTACAAACCTTGTATATTAAACTGAAGAGCTAATGCAACATTAATTTTTTTTTTTAATTCTTATAAGTTCTGTGTTTGTATTTACACTTCCTGCATAATAGGTAATGTGTGTGTTTTGTTTTGTAAACAGAGCCGAGGAGGTCACAGTAGGGAAAAGCAGATTTTTTTTACTGTTAAAAGATTTTTCACGTAATTTAACCACATGTAGACTTCTTGCACATGGGTGAAATTTCATTCATTTGGCAATAATGAGAAACCTTCTGACCTTGTAAATAGAAAGAGCAACATATCCACAGGCGAGAAAGATGCAAATTTTATCTAAAGGCTCGAATGAAATTTTTTTTGTGGCAGACACAAAGCACCTTTGCATAGGACTACACGAATCATTTCTGAATAGAAGAGTATTCTTTGGACTTTTTTATTGTTCTGGTAGTGCATCAGATATGTCAACAGGTTAAAGTGGTTATTCTTATTATTTTTTATTTCTTTTTTTTTCTTTGATAGGAAGCTCAGAAAATTGTGTTCTGAAAGTTAAAACATTCAGTTAGTATCAAATTTCAGAATAAAAAGGTTAGCAAATGATAGAACTGCAGCTCCTCATGCAAGCTAAATACATTAGTAGTGTGCATGTGTGCTAAGATAACCATCACTTTTTCATGAGATTTTCACAGTAAAATTTTAGAAATAAATATTTTGAAGTCAAACCTTGTCATTTGAAGATGTCAAAACAAAAAATATTGGGAAATATTATCCAAATATAACTTGAAGCAAAAAAAAAAGGCTGAGTTGCTCAGAACAAAATACACAATATCGCTCTCCCAGCTCTCAGAGGGATCTCTGCACAATGACTCAGAGATGATGAAAGCCTATTTTATCACCAAGACAGTTAAACTGAGTTTTCAGTCCTTCATCAAATATTAACTTTTTTAATGATTTATACCTTAATTCTCACAATGAGCGTTTGACTCAAAAAAATAAAGTTTTCTTTTTCTGTAGATTTTTTTTTTTGCATGAAACAATATATATTTATATGTATAATAAATTTAGGAAGCAAGGTGAATGCTGAACACTATCATGATTTGTCTGTGTTATGAGACTGTATGCATTAGACCTTATATCAATTTAATATTTTCTTTACTTCTGTTTGTCAAGGATTCTCCGTTTAGGAGAGATTGCAGTTTTCTTATATTTTACAAGGTGGTTGAAATAAAAAAGTACTTTATCTAGTCAGCTTCAGATTGTTCCTACTCCACTTTCAAAATAAATTTGTGTGTTATTTTTCATGTTTTATGAGCTCATAAGTATTGGCAAATTATGTTCCACTCGCAGAATAATTTACATTTTGCAACACAGTACTTTCTACTTACTTAAGGGAGATATTTTAGATACCTTTAATGGTTGCTGCCAGATTTTGTGAACCATATGAAAAAAAAAAAAAAGGAAAGAAATAACAAGGTTTTTTGGAAGAAGTTATTAACAGGAATTCAATTAAATGTATAGAGTCTTAACCACAGAGGGGTTCAAAAGCAGTAAATTAATTCTGTGTTTGCACTCAGAAATACAAAGAATTGGGAATAAATTATGAATACTGGTAAAGGTTTCAGATCTTTCATGTCTTTCAATGACTTCTGTTCTATACTTCATTTTCTGCTACTGCTGGTATGCAGAAAGTAATGGTACATTCTGAGCTATGAGTCACTGAAGAAGAACAACATACATGGAGTAAAGCAAAAAATTACCCTTCAAAGCTACTGGAAAGGGTATCACTGAGACATTTCAAAAGGAGGCCCAAAGGGTTAAGCTTTTCACTTCGTTAAGTTTAAGCTGTTCCCTGCCTGAAACCTTGCAAATTTCTGATAAGAGTTGTAAAAACCAGGTGTTTGTTCTAAAACTACCCTACCATAGCAGTGAATATTTCCCAGATAAAAATTAATGAAGGGAAAAATTCATAAAGGTGTCAGAAGAAGATAATTATTATTTCAGATACAAGCCAGATGCTCTCCACTGCAAATCAAGTAAGAGTAGGAGTCCCAGTTTACAAAAGAGTTCTCCAATTACCAAAAGGAAGAATCTTCACTGACAGACTCCAGGTAACATAAATCTAACCAAGAAAGATCCCACTCAGTTCTAGGATGTTATGCTGTGAAATGAAAGAATTTATTGGTATTGTTTTCATATGTATATGCTGACATCTTGACTGACTTCATTCTTTAAACCAGACATGTATTAGCTAATTTAGAGCCCTTCAGCAGCTTGTAACTCTAGTCATTCTGGATAAATTTTATTGCAATCAATAAAAAACAGCAAGGTTAAATTTTATTCAGATTGTTTTGATCTACTTGTAACATGCATTTGATTATTAGTGCATATTTGTATTTGCATAGCCAGAATTTTTGGAAACAAAAAATTATGCAGTGAATTGTAACCACCAAGTGTAAAATTTATTTATTATTACGACAGTGGAGGTAGCTTAATGATGAATCTCTTCACTGTCCCATGCAGTCCATCTACATGAGATTTTTAAGCCCAAAGTATATGTCAGTGCAAACACCAAAAAAAATTCAAGAGAAAGCAGCCTTTTTGGGGGATTCCCTCTGTGCCTCTTTCTAATTGTCCACACACACAAGTTTTTCTGAAGTTGGCATTTGTTTTGGTTTTCCATTTTCTAAGACATCTTTCCCTGTGTCTTGCAGCACCATGCAAAGGCCCAAGTCTGCCCCACTGATACCACATGGTCATCCTGTTGGGCTGCAGCAGGGTGCAGAGGTCTCTTGCTCCAACTAACTTGACTGGGCTTTTTGCAAGTTTGCAACAGGGCAGAGGCATATTGATGGCATCCTAAAACACGTCTGCGGTCCTTGGGCGTGTTCCTACTTGTCTGTACTCTATTCTCCCATTATTTTTGGCACTCATCCACCATTTCAAAGTTCCCACACGTCAGACATGCCACAGCTTGTTCTGCAGCCTGGTAAAGTTGGGACAATGAACTGCTCTTTTACTTTTGTTCAATTACTTTCTATTTGTATTTAAAATTTAATTATCCATTCCGCTAGCTCTTATTAAATCTGTTTTAGCCATTTTGTACCTATGTTTTTATGGTTACTTATATTTAATTTCTACAGTTTGATAAATATATGTGTGTAAGACATATTTATACATATATAGATGTGTATATTGTGTAAATAGTGTATCTACGTATAATTAAATACAATATGATTTATGCATATTTGTACACTCCTTATGGTACACTATATATGTGTGTATTGCATACAGAAGTATATATATTTTGATTTCTGAACGTTTCCTGGTCCAAAGAGCGTGGGAAGCCAATCACAGAAGAACATGAGTATTATGGTATCAAGAAATGGTCATCAACCAGTCATAGAGCAGTACAACATTTTACAAAGTGACAGCTGCCTATCAAAAAATGGAGACACCTTGTCCTAAAATTATGGCCGAAACATATGGCAGTCCCCTGTGTATACAGGGTAAGGGCCTTTGGAGCTGTTAAACTGGTAGCGGGTGTCTGGTGCTGGGCCCTGAGGCTTCTGTGAGAAGCTAGAGGTGCGGCAGCTGTCACTTCTTATCTTATATATTTGTGGCACCAACACTAGACATACCCTTGTTTCCAACCAGCCCTGGCCTCGGTGTGTGCGCCAAAAAGGCAGAGCAGCCCTGGGTTCTCACCCCATTCATTGGTAGTAAGTGATGTCTTTTTAGACTGTAAATGAAATTATAGAGGTTTTCATCTGCTTCCTACTGCTGTTCATACTGTCAGCGTTACCTTCTGCCTTCTAAGGAGATGTAGACCACCTAGATTTCATATCAAACTGACAAAGAAAGTAGCACTAATACTGACAGTGTTGATGTTCTTCCTGCCTTGGAGACGGGAATTTCAGCCTAGTAGAGGTTCACTTTCCCCATGAGCATTAGAGTCAGTTATTCATGATAAAAAGGCGTGTCAAGCAGTGGAAACATAACAGGAGTGGTATAACTACAGTTTCTTGGACTTCTGATGGGCTGCCAGGAAGATTTTCCAGAGTATATTAGCTCAGAATAACATTTTTAAATTGTTCATGATAGGATATTTTTAGTTCTTCCATTGACACTAATGGGAATTTGCATAGTATCAGGGAATAAAAGAAGACCTTGTATTCTGCTCTCCTTTTCTGCTCAGTACAAAGTTTCCACTGTAAGAAGGAAAGATATTAGATTTCATTTTTAAGAGGCAATATTGATTTTCAGTATGAAGCAATATGTTTCACTTAAAATTTCCATTGTTTATATTGTTTAGCAGTGTACTGTATGTATAATGATGACAAAAGTGCTTCTCGAAGAATTTGGTCTTAATTCTTTTTTAGGTATAAATTCGGTGATGCTAAGATGAAATGATGAATTAAGTTTACCCATGACCACATCTGACAAAAGATCACATTTAGTCCCCAGTGGAAAACAATATTCTACAACTTCTGAAGGATGATATAGCTTGTATAGGACCAAAACAGTCAGACCATTGTTTAAAAAGCCACAAAAATAAAGTTTGGACATGACTTTATCTTATTAAATAATAACTATTAATTTTAGAGAGATTTTTTCCAGGCTTGTCTTTGACTTAGAGGTAATAATTACATTATCTTTTTGTCTGACCTCCCCTCTTTCTGCTGAGAACAACTACTTTATCAACAGTTTTACTTTGCCATTGTGTTTAACATTAAGTACTTCCAGAGAGTTGTCAATAGCCATTATAGGTCTCGTTGTCACAGTCATTAATCAATACCTTTTCTCTATGCACTTCCATCCTTATTTCAATCCTATGAAATACTCATATTAAATTATTTAAAGATTTATGGCATATAGTTTAGATGAAGGTAACCCAGGTTCTGACTCAGGTTTTATCCAAACTCAGTAAACAAAAGAGAACAGAAAGACTCCAATACCTACCAAGTTAATTGATGTTTTTCCTGATGCTCGATTAGTTTATTTTTATTTAACTTGATCTACAACCTGGCCACAAGCCATCAGTGCTCTGTACACTAAACACTCAAGGATGTCAGGCTTCCTACTCACATGCAACCTTGCTGATCTGTAAATAAGCAGTTAAGTCCAATGTACCAGGTCTAGGTAGGTTGTCTGCACCAGTTCATCAAGTCTGATGAGTCAGACTTCCTCCTTGTCAGCAAAATACTCATCACTTTCCAAACTTTTAAGAATCAGCCAAGCCTAACTTCCTGTAGGCTACAATATATTTGAGATTTTTTTCATTAAGAAATGCATGTGACTTGGGGCAACAAGATTAATTTTACTTTCCTTTGAGTGATTGTCTTTTTCACCTCTTTCTTGTAAGGGTTGTTTTAATTTGTATTTAAATTCCTCTTTAACATTATTTTAAATATCCCAACTGAAATTAACCTTTTGTTGAATTCAGATCTCATAGAGAGAATAATTACGAATTTTCTTCATATACTGGTGTATTGGGTATAGGTGGCAAGGGGTTTGTGGCAGGGGGGACTGGCTGCAGGGGTGGCCTTGTGGTAAGAGGCCAGGGGCTGTTCTGTGTGAGACACAGCTGGTTCCTGCTGATTCCAACAGACCCACTGCAGTGCTCACAACTCAGCCCCATCAGCCAATCTAGTGGCAACTCTGGGAAAACCTGTGCCAGTATTTTAAACCAGTATTGAAAAAAGTGGGTAAAAGAGGAGCCCCATATCCTGGATCTATTCAATCAGCAATATTATGCAGAAAATATAACAGCCTAAAATTGTTATTAGTCTAGAATTTATATTCACAGCTAAAGGTAAAATCTGCACCAAAATTTACCATCCTGATGGTGAGAGCTTAGGAGACATCTTCTTTAATTCATCTTCTAAGGCAGAAAGGAAAATGGGCACATTAAAACTCCTGGAAGTTATGTGAAAGCTACATTAACTAATACTATATGAAGCCGGGGTTGGCATAATGCATTAGCTGAGCAATATGACCAACTCGGTTTTACTGTCTTTTTATTCATCTGCTCTCAAATGGACTGACACAACTTATTGCTGCTTTCTATTTCTCCCAAGGTCTGTCACTAATTTTTTTTCCCTTTTCTTGGATGAGTATAGTAATAAAAAATGCCTTTCCTTGTAGCGGTCAATTGATAGGTGTAGAAAATGAGAACAGAAAAGGACCATTTTGGAAAATGCCATAAGTAATTCACAAGGACAATATTTTAAGCAGCTCACAGAACTTCCTGCCAAATGACTGTATGAGACATTGATAGCCTTGCTTTGTTTTATGACCTCTTCATACGTGTTTAAGTGCAAATAAAGGATTGTAGCCTTCCCCATTCTGTTAATATTTTACTTATATTGTCTTGATTAACTGCCCTTAACAAACTTTGTACACAAAAGAATGATATTACAATGTAAACAATTTGTTTGATAGTAGGTTTTGGTGACATGATTGAACAAGTGATTTAATCTATATTGAATGAAAGCCCTTCCTTTCCTTTCAACTGAAAGAAACAATCATAAATACATACCCAGAGAATAATCAAAAGGGATTAATATGAGTCAATATTGCTGCTTTGCCACAGAGAGTTGAACTATACAGTCAGTGAAGTATTACAAAAAATCAGTACATGAAAGAAGGCTAACAGACCTGGATTTCTCGGAGGGTGGCAGACATGCTCAGAATGTCAGCAATGAACGGAGAGTCTGATGGATGTATAAACATTGTCACTTGAGACACTGTCAGATTGTTATTATCACATAAGGTCTGTCTTACTAAGGCTAAAACAGTCAATGACAGAGAGCTAGGGGGTGATCTGATACAAGAGGGTAAGACAGTTTTAAAGGAATTTCATTTTTTTTCTGGACTGTGAGGGTTTGGTTGTAATATAGTGAACTCAGATTTATGTCAGGATTAGAGCTTAATGGTAGTCTGTGTCATGCTACTGCCTCAGCATCTACCATACAGGACTATCAGGTACGAGAGGTGTGAGAGGGTTGTCCCTATCAGATTAAGTATCTACAGGCCAATCCTTTCCAAAACAGACTAAACCCAGACACCAGCTCTTTATATATGGCAGCTCAGACTTCAGCTTTGCGTGAATTTCGGGATCAAAGAACTGAGCTTTACCGACTACATCAAAATCCGCTGTGTTCACCTTTTGCTATTAGAAGCAAATTTATGAGATAAATAGGACTAAGTAAAATGGATAAAGAATTGTGCACAGTTTTTATCTCAGTGGTTTGGTTACTCTGTTGAATTTTTCCCATTAGCAGCTAATTTGTATTCTAAAAATGAGTCTGAGCAGGTACATACCTGCACTGCCCAAGGATCAGGCATAACAGAAAATTTCCACCCTGTTTTTACTCCTTTCATTCATGATCCTGATAAGAAAAACGTGGAGGACTGTTTTTTCTGTTCTTCTGTTTTACACAAATATGGTTGGAATCTGTCCTGGAAATTGCCTCTCTTTTCTCCTTCAGAGCTGGAGTTTCTCCCTGAAAAGTAGACAAGAGGAAGCAGTGAGAGACCAATTCATTCTGCAGGTTTAAATACAGGCTATGACAGCATAGCCTTTTATATGGTGTTCCTGTTTTCTTCAGTGAGGAGGTCCTGGAACACAAACTTACACTGAACATACTTCTCGGATCTTTACTCAACTATGAACACAAATTTTAAAACCTTGGTTTTTACTGTAGAATTTTTTTTCTTCCTGCACTGGTGTCATTCTTAAAATGAACTTGACAGAAAACATTTTCAGGAGAGACCATTTGATCCACATTTTAATAAGGTAAAAAAAAAAAATGATGGCATATCACAATTTAATAACAAGGACAAATTGAAAGCAAAACACCTTACTCTACTAATTAATTGTGCATAAAGTTTTTCTTTACCTTTTATTTTATATGAGCATCAGAGGAATACGGAGTGTTACACAGCAATGACTGAAGTGCATGCAGGGAGTCAAACTGAGGGCTATATATGTGTTTTTCACAAACGGCACAAAATTAGCCCCTGATAATTTATTTTTTTATTAACATCTAAACTATCAGGAATTTACATCTCATAAAAATTGCAGTGACCCTGTAAGATGGACTTTACATCCCTATTAGTGTTCCATTTTAAAAGTCATAATGTAAGTTTGAAAGTAGAAAACCAAAACAAAATGATAAAGTATACAAATACAACTGGCTAGTTTGTTGCCATAGTGAGGGAAAAGAATTACTAAAGTAGCAATGAGGGAACTAAAACTCAGAACTTGGTCTACCATTCTTTCTACATGGGATCCTGTGACTGATTTCAATGGAATAATTTTTGTTCTTGAATTTATTTTGATTTTGTATGGCCAAATATATCTTCTTCTTTTAAATGCACATCTTGTTTTACATGTGGAAAGTTAGTACATTAAGAAAAAGAAATTATTGATTTAGTTTCCTATATTTTTGACTTTCTGAGAAAGCTCTTGTGAGTTGATCAAGTGAAAAAATAAATAGATGAACTACTGAATTTTTAATGATTTTTATGAAATATCATATTGTAAAGCTCAAACCAGAAACACAATTCTAATAATTATCAAAAAAAATTCACAGGACCTCTCATTGAACGTACCGGTCCCAAGAGAATAAATTGCATTTCTTCCTTAAGAAGAATTCATAGGGCTACGTGCTGGATTTTCTGGAAGCTGCTGTATTCAACTTCCACTGAAACTCACAAATAGCTAAAATGTTTATTTGAGGTGTATTTTGTCTGGACAAAGTATGGCTTATCAGGCGAAGATTCAGTATGTGAATCTGCTGCATGACCTCTTTTTTAGTGTTTCTTCTACAGTACAAAACCATAAGACTCTTCATTAAAATCAAACTTGCACTCCGCAGAGCAGAAAACTGATATACGTATGTGTAAAACAGAGTTTATCTAATGATGCCGGTGTGGTCTTTCTTGCCATCATAAATCTCCAAACATTGTGATCTTAATGAATTTCCTACATAGCATATCGAGAGAGAAAATATTTCTCTTGAGAGACAATACTCATATTCATCTCCAGAGAAAATTACATATAGTTTCCAACGAAATAATGAAACAACTGTATGTCTTTAAAATTCTGGAAAAAAGCATTTTAAAAGAAAGAGTACCAAGCTGAGAAAAACTTTTTATATAACATGAAATATGATGAAATATAATGTTTACTTCAAAATAATTTGCATTTTTAAACATAAAAATAATGTAATATGTACAATTAATAGAAATAAAAATACAATTTTCACAAGAAATATGTATTAAGAAGAAAAAGTCAAAAGAGGTGGCTTGAATATGTCAGGGACATTTTTAATTTTGATTTTTAATTCTTAGAAGTGTTATATCACACTGAAACAACTTTACAAAAACTAAATAATTTTTTTTAAATGTTGCCCTAAGCATCATTGTATTTGCTTCTGGTAGGGGTTTTTTTGTTTGGGTAGGGGTGTTTTTGCTTGTTTGTGTCTTTGCTTTTTGTTTACTTGGGTTATTTTAGAAAAAAAAAGGAAGATTTTTTTTTCCTAAGTTTTAATGTTACTTGTAGTTTATTGCTTATCAGCTTAGTAAAAGAGTTTATTTTATATTCTCTGGAGTTGAAATGACTTGTCATGCCCAGGCATTGCTATCTCACTCACGAATATCATTTAAGGGATTTGTTTTGGTACTTCAAATTAGCAGTAGGTAGAAAAGTAGGTTTACAGACCTATTGATTTGAAAAAGGTTGTCTTCATCATGGAGCATTCACAGAATAATAGAAGTACTGGCTAGAAGGGACTTTTGTAGGACATTTAGTCTGACTTTACACTCTAAGCTGGGCTGACATCAACACCAGATCAGGTCAGACATGGCTGTGTCTAGCTCAGTTTTGAAAACCTCTAAAAATCTTTCACTGCACATATGTGTAGCCTCCTTCAGTTCTCTACTACTCACCTGCAGAAGAAGCTTTTCCTCTTGTTCTCTTTGAATACCCCTTGCCACAGTATTTCCCTTGATGTACTGTCTGCCATAAGAGTATATTCATCACAAACTTATTGCTTACTAATAAATACCCTTTTCTGTATCTGTTTTGGTGTTCCTGTCCCTTCCGGTGGTGCATGAAATTCTTTATATTCAATGTATTTTCAATAAGGAGGGTCAAATTCAGAGATTTCAGCTTAAAATTTCAGAGATTTCAACTTTAAATGTTAAGTGTTTTTTAATTGTTTGTACCTAAAGATGGATGAGATGTCTGTTGTATTAAAATTTAGCTCCTAGTAGAGTCACTAGACGAGTTCAGACTGTCACTGCTCTTAAAGGGAACCCGGATACAAAAGTTTCTGTTCGTGTCAGCTTTGTCAGCCAAAGGACTAAAAGGTTTATTTCCAGTTTCATATCTGCTGCCTTTTATTTAAGTTCTTATTGTATTTTTCTGTCTGAAGAACTTCCTCTTGTACATTTCTTGCTCATTAGAAGATTTTAAGGATCAGAGAATGAAGTATTTTGGAAAGTTGTCAATCTTTTCTCTGAAAGTGCATCAGTGACCTTTTATTTTGGTATAAATGAGCAGCCATAATTTTGATTAAGAGCCCCACATTGCTGGAGATGTAAGTTCCCTATTGATCCACAGGTCAAAGCTTCATCGCTTTGTTCTGTTTGACCCTTAGAAACAATTCAAGCTGTTTGATGCATGAATCCTGGGTGTTACCAGAAACTGTTTTTATCACTGGGTAACGATCCACTATGTGCACAAATGCTTCAGCATTGGTGGTTTCTAATGGAGAGATGATGGTAGCAGAGAAAGCAACTAGCTGTCCTAGCAGTGTGAGTCATTTACTAGCTACACTGAAGAAATTAATGTAAAAAGGAAAGCATCATGTCATTCTGTATTGGGTTTTTTTTCTTTTCCTCATTTAATAAAATAGTTTTTTAAACATTCTGATGATGAATGTTTATAGGTGGGAAGAACTGGTATCTGAAACTTCAGCTCAATGTTGCCAAGTGTTTGGCTATGTTGTTGCTTAACCACAGCTGACAAGTAAGGCCCAAACAACTTCTCTCCCTGTGGGAATGAACAAGAAGAGTAAAAGTGAGATAGAGATAGTTTAATAGGGAAAACAAAAGCCACACACAAAAGCAAAGTCAAACAAGAAATTAATTCACCACTTCTCATTGGCAGGCAGGTGTTCAGCCATCTCCAGGAAAACAAGGCTCTGTTACATGTCACAATGACTCAGAAAGATGAATGCCATCACTCTGAACATTCCCCCTTCCTTCTTCCCCCAGCTTAATGTACTGGGCATGATGCTATATGGTATGGGATATCCCTGTGGTCATTTGGGGTCAGCTGTCCAGAATGTGCCCCCTCCCACCTCCTTGTGCCCCCCCATCCTGCTCACTGATAGGGTGGGGTGAGGAGCAGAAAACCTTGACTCTATTTAAACACTCCCCAGCAATAGCTCAAACATCCCCAAATTGTCAACACTTCTGACAGAAACTTCTGACTGCTCCTTGCTCTGCTATGCAACCATCACTAACTTTTCTCCATGGATCTTTATTCTTCTAGCTACTCCTTCGTGTTCCTCCTTTCATTAGGTGCTCCTGCAACTCACTAGCATCAGATACTCTTTCTTTCACTGCTTGAGCCACAACCTCTGTCAGGAGACACTCTGGCCAACCACTGCATTAGCTAGCACTTTCTATTATTTTGGCTCCTGGTCAAATATCACTGAGGACAAACAGAGTGTGGCAGTGTACCACATGTTTACACAGGTGACTTGACTTGCTGCTGTCACTTTACAGCTAACAGGAGACTCTTAAACAATATTTTCTACTCTTCTTTTTTTTTTTTCAGGCCAAACATTTTTCGTATCAATGTTATGATGTTATGTGCTGTACCTGTAAGCATAATTTCCTACTCTAGACTTCTGTACACTAATAAAATCAGAAAATTTTCTGCATTTGATGATATCAGTGATTTATTGATTTGATTTATTTTTGTTCAAATCAGAAACAGCTTGCTGACACAATAAAACATCTATGAATATATGTAAAATCATCATAATAATAGTAATCATCATCATCTGGGCTTGCACACTCAGCCTTTTAATTTTTCTCCCCTTTTCTACTTTATGTCAACAAATTATTTCTCCTTATTTGGTCCCTCACTCTCCTGGAAATCTTTTCAATTGTGAGGACAGACCCTTTTGCTTTAGACTTCAGTCTGCAACATACTGTGTATAATGTACTTCTTCCATACTGTGTCTGCATCAGAAGGTGGGTTTTTGGTATGTTAATGAATAAAACCAAACTACAGCTCCGAGGTCTTGTGATTTCATGAGTGTTTCTTTCAAAGTCACAATGACTTGTCTTTGGCGGGAGGTCTAAAGCAGAATCTCTGGTCACCTTTGGGTAGTTAGCAAAGGCTTTGTCCACAGAAAGCTGTGGAAGGACAAGTTGAAAAGAGGCTGAAACAATTTATGAGAGAAAAATCTGTCAGAGGCTGCTAAATACAAGACACTGTCTCTAATTCAGGAAGGCCATAAATAGCAAAGCTTTGAAAGTCAAGGCATCTTAGTTGGAACTCAGAGATCTTTATGGTATTCACACATTCTTGCCTCGGCTTCCACTGCTGGAAACAAGGTAAGAATGGACCTTTATTTGATCCGAAAACTCAGTTCTTTATCTCTCATGTTATGTCATGTATAACGAAGCAAAACATTGGAGCAAAAAAATGTTCATAGGCTCATATAAATTTAATTAATTTGTAATTTATATTATAATTGCATTTTCTACTTGGAATACAATATGGCTTGAGCTGATTCCTGCTCTTAAGCTAATATCTATGAGTTGACTACATAAGAGACAAGTGCAATGCCCAGGAGAAGGGACCAAGATTTTATTTGCTGTGATTACTTAGAGTTCAGAACTATACTTATGATGACTTTACCAGCAACGAATTTGACTGGCTGAAGTTGCCCATCCTAGGCACACACATCATGCACGTGTGCACAGAGCAGTAGTCATTTAATGCTCTTGTGTCCACATTGCAACAAGGGTGCTCTAGAGAGTGCCCTGGTTTATACCATATCTATTCAATCAGGAAAGAAAACACAAATTTCAGGCATATCAGCATTACGCTCAAATCTCTACCATATCAATTCAAGTATAGACACCTTGTAAACAGGAGAAGTACCCCTGTAGCATACAGTTGCCTCTGTAGATATATTCTATTACACTTGTGACAGGTTCATGGCAAGATAAAAAAAAAGCCAAACAGGACAGGAAATTCAAAATATTGGTATTACAGACAATAAGGAACCAACATCTGATGTGATCAAAACATTTTGGCAACAAAGTGCCTTCCCAGCTCCACTCAAAGGGGAAACAGTTATTCACAGCAGCAAATTAGGTAAAACAGAGAAGGTGCGAAGAGAATCTGGGAATTCATGTCAATGGGTGAAGCAATATAAAAAGATAAAAAGGATATTCATATATAAAAGAGATTTATATGTCTAACAAAGAAAAAGTAAAAAAGTGCTCATGTAAATACTGGAGGACAATTACATAGAAGGATTGACAGGTTTGATAGTTGAACTATATGGGTATGAACTATACAGGCAGTTTTCAAAATGAATTGCAGTGAGAAGAGATATGAGACTACATACACCTGTAAATTAAATGTGTCTGAGACTGAGCTATTGCAATGAGACCAACAGACTGTGTCCATACCAACAAATGTTTTTACTTTCTATAAGAGGGTAGCCTCACCCAAAGTAATCAGTAGACTTAATAATATTATGTTCCTGGCTTAGCTTAACTTGAGAACAGTGCCCTGAAATTTCCTAATACAGCCCTATTTGGGCTGGATGGAATCTGATCAAGAAATATCAAAAAAATGTATGTATAAGCCAAAAAGAGTTTTGGTGCTCAAGAATGTACCCATGCCTAGGACTGTCCCCCAGTACCATTTAATTTACTAGCAAAGACAAAGCTGGAGGATAGAAAGCTTGAGTAATGGGTAATGAGTGTGATATGACCAGCAAAGAGACTACAGCTTTAGTGAAAGGTGTCACTAAAAATGGAAATGCAAAACATATTTTTAGAGAAAAAATATGTGATCATATAGAAATGGGAAAGCTAACTATCAGAGCAAGATAGGATGTATGTGATTTTCAAAGATTTTATTTCTGTGGTTAACTCTGACAGTGATAAATGAAAATGATAGGTCTTGAATGTTTCAGACTTAGGTTTGAACAGACATTTAGACATTTAGAAGAATATGGAAGCAGAAGATAGTAGAAAGAGAGAAGAAAATATTTAGATTAGAAAACCGTTTAGTACACAGAAATGTGATGCAAGTGAATTATACCTTTTCGTTTTAAATATTGAAATTTTCTGTTGCCAAACAGAAAGTTGAAGATTTGTAATTTTTGCTGAAGCAAATGGTCTGTAGGCTTCTAAAACCCAATACACACTAAAACTTGTTTTGGTAAATATTAAGTATTTTTCATGACACATCTACATTCATAATAAATTTTCAATAAATGTAGATTAATTGTCTGTCCAATCTACCACCATAAAACCCAAAACAACCCCAAAAAAAAACCAAACAAAAACCAAACCACTAACCCCCCCCGCAAAAAACCCAAATCAATAAAAGAAGAAAATAAGTTGTGAATTTTTAGCTATGAGTTAACAATAAATTCCAAATGCTTTTTTGCTTACTTCATTAAAACTTCCTCCAAGTCATTTTAAAATTCTTCTTTTTTTATTATCAGGGGGAAAAAAAAGATCTGTTTATAGGGTTAACACTTGAGCAAAGAAAATCGACATAGAGAGAGTTTTTACAATAGGAGCCCAACTGATTATGCATACATGGTTTGTGCCAAAAACATCAAAAGCAACCTTGGAAATATAGTGAGTCAATATAAGAGTGTCTAAATAAGTTAGTGCTCCAACCTGACCATAGTATAATGAATCATCAGTGAGAGCTGGTCTGGTAACTAGTGTTCTCAGAGAGCGTTTGAATATAATTCTGCATCTGAAGACCATTTCAAACCATGGGTGCCCAAAGTCCTAAGTCAGTCATGGATCACACAGTAGTTCTCATCTCTTAGGTTCTCTTAGATCTATTCTTCAAAACTAGATAGAATATATTGGATCAGAACTATAATAAAGTAGACAAGATATTTCCCAGATTGGAATTGTCCTGCATATGACCATCCTGGGCAGTAGTCCTTCCTCTTTCCTCTGCCCACACACGCGCGTTAACGTACATGCAGACCATCTCTCAGATCATACAGCATGGAAAATTAAAAGATCAATGCAGACTCATGTTTTTTTTCCTTACTTCTGTCATTAGAGAGATAGTTTTAATGTTGACACTACCAGTAGCAGTGAAGAAATTGTATTAGTCATGAGGAACTGAGAGAATTGGAGAATGAAGATAGCAATCTGAACCACTGAATTCATTGCACAGCAATTCAAAATATTTTTTTTTCAGATATATTTATGTCCACACTCCAGGGATATAACTTGTAGTAAAATCTGACCTTACTATCACTTTAGATCTGTTGCTGTAGGCAAAATGGTCCATCAAAATTTTTATGCATTGCAAGTCTAAAAACATTCTAAAAATTCTCTAAACAACTGCAATTCCAATTTGTGTGAGCTAAAGAGGGATATGGAAAGACTAGAAGACAAAGAAAGTCAGAAAAAGCAGGGGTGGGGAACTTCGATTTTCCCAAAACATGGCAAAATGATCTGTCAAGTTAGAGTTGGGATAAAAGAGCGACTTGCCTGACGTGTTCAAGGACATGAAATACAGAGGAGACATCAGACATGTGAGTAGTAAAGAGGGAGGAAACTCGAGATGACTTAGTGGTAGAAAGTATCTTGCTTTAAAAGTAGCCATTGTACGGAGGGCATCTGAATCACAGCCTTTGTCCACGCTCAGCCTCTCACACTAGAAGGATTTTTCCTCAAGTAGGCAACTATGTGTACTTGGAATCAAGGATTACTGGTACGTGTGGGGATATGGTCAAGTGCTGGACTGTGCTTTCTCTCTTAATAAGGATGGAGATGCAGTTATCACCTGAAAGTTCATACATTTGCACTATCTTCCTATAAATCCTCACTTTTCTTCCACAGTTGAAAAAACAAAATAAGACACCGTATCCTTGCCATATTCAGATACATTGTTGGCCATACACAGACAAACCTAAAAAGAGTAACAGGTGAATGCTCACTCAAAACCTGATATAGCCATAATAAATGTCTGCAACAGGGACACATCAGACTCCTCAAAGTCCTTTGAAAGAATAACTCAAGTGCAGTGCACTGAAGTATTATGTTTTTAGAATGCTTTTGGAAAACAAATTTAATCACCTTTTACTAAAATACGACTTTTTTAACTGTAACTTACTTTTTTATTCTCTTTTTTTTTTTTGTTAACTTGATCAATTCAAAATATTTACAGTTATCAGGTCAAATGCAAGAGGACGCTTTATTGCTCCAAGTGTTGTGGTGATTGGAGGAGACTATAGCATTGGCTTTGAACCCTTCTCAGCCAGGCTGTAGCTTTCCTCCAAGACATTTAGACAGTCCAAATCTGCACAGTCATTCATTTCAACAGCATTCTTTTACAGTTTTATTGTACTTTTGCTATGCTCATATCAATAAATATTTCTAAATGACTCGACAATTTGCAGCTTTTAAAAGGGGTTAGTCAAAAGCAGCTGAATTCCAAGTTCAATTAACATTCTATGAATCTGGCAAAGAGTACACAAAGGAACAAAGGTAAGAATTTTAAAATTATTTGCTTTACAGTCATCCCCTCTGGATAGCCTAAATTAAGCACAGCAGCCACCAGGCTAAGTACCCCAGGATTTTCTGTAACCACTTAATTCACCTGCTGTTTCACCAAAAGTTGGAGCTTTCCCACCCACCTTGTAGAAGCAGCTCACCACTGTAATGACAGCCTTAGGATCCACATGCTTAGCTATAATTTTACTCTATAGCAAAGAGGAAAAAAAAATAAAGAAAAAAGAAAAATATTGTAGATGGCTAGAAATTAAATGCTGGAATTTAAATGCCGTCATTCTTACTTAATGACCAAAGAACAATTCACCGGATCAGAGAAAAAGAGCTTTTAAACTTCCTTGAAGTTGTTTTTAAATATTTCACAAATTTAGGGGTTATGCTGAGGAACAAGTAACTATATTAATTGTAAAATAATACAATGAATAATACCATTTGTGAGTCCTCAGACAGTTCAAAAGGAAACCTGGGGGGATATGTAGACTTATATTAAAAAAAAAGGGTATAACCCTGACTTTTTGGGTTTCTTCTAAAGCCATTTTTTTAACAGCCTTTATCCTCCATGTTCCCTGACTAAGTAACTGTAGTAATAGACTGTTGCCAACATGTAAGTACTATACCCCATTTCTGTTCAAAAGCTGACATTTAAAATGGTAACAGAAAAGATGCATGAAATAAAGGAATGGCTTTCTATGTTTTTTCCTAAATTTCATTACTGTTTTTATATTATTTTATAGAGTTGATTCCTGACAGTTTCTCACTTTCAGGGTCTGTAGAATGAAGATATTCAAGAGACATTTGCAGGAGCAAGTGAAAGATGAAGTCGCTGATACAAAGCTGTAATAAGTATCTGAATCAAACAATTGTAGTTTAAAGGAACTTCCAGACAAAGGTTCAGATATCACTACCTAGAAATAATTTTTAAAAGTAGTTGCTGGCATCAACAAGAAGTAAGGGAAATATGACTACTGATTAGTCCAAAGAATGAACAACAATATTAAAGCATGTGACAAGGTTCAAGATCTACAGCATGTCACACATATTTACTGAAATAAACTGATGATTGATAGAACAAATTATATTCTTCTTGCAATTTCAACTGCCCTATGGCACTTTATGCACATTAATCTTCATTAGGGTGTGATACAGCATGAAATCTTTAAAGAACTGCCAAAAAAATCTTGCTATATTTTCCCATAAAAAAATCACCTTGCTACCTTGAATGCTAAGATTGAAAAAAACCAAAGATATAAAGACTTAAGGAAAAAGCAAGTATCTCCCTTGACAGAAGAATGATTAGGATTTTTCAGTGTTTTGTTGGGGGGTTTCTGATTTTCCTTTATTAATTCTCACAATCTCTTGCACACAGTTCCAAGATTCACTTTTCCTTTAAATCTATGAACCCCTATTTCTTCTGCATTTCAAAGGAAAGATATGGGCCCCTGTCCAAATACCTCAAAATTCCCAAGAAGACTGTGTGCGATGGAAACAAAGCATGGGAAAATGTTTCATGTTTATTTACAGCAGATATAGCTGAATCAGTATCAGTATCTGCCCTACCAGTTTTTGGACCTCTCCTAAGAGTTATACATGTTAAGAACCTAGAATAATTTTGCTCACAGCTTTCTGCATTTTTTACGTATAAATAATAAAAACAAAGATGAGGGAATCACATCTAAAAATTAAATTACTAATTTCTTTACTTTGAAAATACATGACGGAAAACTGGATAAGGGTAACAATTAACATCAGTCAGAAATGTTAGGACTAGAGTTAGGGTTAGGGTTCAGAGAACATCAAAGCCTACAGCTCCAGAGACACTGGGGTAGCAGAAGGCATGCCAAAGTGAGCTTGGCATTTGCAACATTGCTCCTTCCATTTCTCTTTTGGCTTGTTTCTGGTGCCATGCCTCTCAGCTTCACCCCTGCCTTTGCCATTATTATTTTGAGGCTACTAAGAAAATTTTGAGTAGATACATGGGAAATTTATATCAAGCAGTATATGTGATTTTTTTTCATTGTTAATTTTTTGCTTCTCCTAAACAATAATGATCATATCTTTTATTCAAAGGAAAGGCACTTTTTTCCTCAGTAATTGCTATCCTTCAGTGTGGACTGTCAATAAAAACAAAACCTTGTCCTACTTTTATGTTCATTAATTCTTTTCTATGTTTTTAGAGCCACTTTTTTGAATTTTTTGCAGTATCTACAAGCCTTAGCAGAATAAATTTTTAATATTACTGTAATTCTTGTTCAGTTAAGGAATATTTGTAATTTACCTAGGCTACATTATTCTCCATTTACCACAGTTCAGAGAGGTGGTTCCTGGCATACTATTAGAATAACACAGTTGTATCACATTTAAGCAGCCTGAGACTGTTTTTTCCTTTTCATAACACCAACAGATTTTAACTTCTGCATCTAGTTTTACTTTCTCAGTCTGGATGTACATACCAGTCCCTCTTGTTCTTCTTTGTAACTGTTAGGTTTTCCTTATGATAGCCAATGGTTTTTGTTTACCACAAGTGAGTATATAACAAAAGAATAATAGCACGTGTATTGGTATTACACTTACTCCATAACTTTACATAATCCCAAGTATGTATTCTGCTATGTACTTGCAGAGACATGTACAAATTTTGTACAATATTTTTGTGGACAGAAACACATTGCAGTGGTAATGCCTATTAAGTCATTAGGAAATAAATTAAGGACTAAACTGAGGAAAATATTTTTACCAAGGATGCAGTAAATTTAATTAGTTAAATCAATAGTTCTTACTGCATTCCAAGTTTGGCTTTTATTTGACACTATTTCTGCACTGCTGTTTTTTTGTCCTACTTGTTCTTCCCTGATGTTCCTGTCTTCTCTCAACCAATTTTTGATTCCTTAGTTCTAGAAGCTATGATAAAAAATATTTTATTGAGAGTGAAACCAGATCATAATTTTAACCATGCTGGTGCTTAACAAAATAAAGGTTCATGCAAAATCATGCATTTTTTACATGAAATCCTAAATGAAAATTAGAGTTTGATGCACCTGTGAAGTCACTGGTTCACTTGCAGGTGCCAAATTCTGTCCCTGGAGAAGGGAAGCTTAAGATAGTGGATAGAGTAAGGTTAGGAAAACGTACTTGAACAGTGCCAGACATATAGAAAATATTTCTGAATTCCAGGTTACTTTAGAAATCAAATGCTGCTATTTGCTAAGTGATTACTGCTGTCCAGATAATAAAATTTCAGTTTGTTCTCCAGACTCCCTTTTGACTAGGGAATACTCTGGACTTGGTGAAATACCAGTAAGCTCTTAGCTTTCACTACTGTTCATGTTTTCAGATTCATATAGAGGGCTAGAGATTATCTTGCATATTTGGTATTTTCCAGAGGAGTTGTTTGTATATGTTTACATTTTTTATCATTCCTTCTAATCAGTTCTCTAGGTATAAAATCAGTAATAGATTTGAAAAAGCTGAAGCAGAAAGGCTAGGATAAAAAGAAAACCTCTTGAGATACATTTAAAAAAAACTTAGTGTCCAAATGTAGCAAGATGTATTTATTTTTACAGTGTACATTATACAGCTTACAATGATGTTTTATCATAAGGATCAGATATTTTATCTTTGAATCTGTCTCTTTCTGTATAGCCTAAGAAAAACTAAGTTAGGCTTGATAATTTTAAATGGAATTTTTAGAAATGTGCAACTTCAAAGTCAAGTTACAGATGAACCAAATTAATCTCATAATTGCGGGAGAGTGAAACTAAGGAGTCATAGGAATATTCAGACTGTGGCATCACTCACTATTTCCTTCTGAGTTAAATAAAAAGTTCTTTACAGTACGGTTGGCAGTCAACAACCTTATGAAGTTTAACAACGGTAAATGCTGGATTCTGCACCTGGGAGAGGGCAACGCTGTCTGTGTGTATAGAATACAGAACTAGAGTCTGGAGCACCATGGAAAGGGACTTGGGGGTTCTGGTTGACAGAAAGTTGACTATGGCAACAATGTGCCCTGACAACCAGGAGTGCCAACTCTGTCCTGGGGGGTATCAGACAAAGTACTGCCAGCCAGCCAAAGGAAGAGATTGTCCTGCTCTGCTCTGCAGCTTCACCTTGAGTACTTCATTCAGTTTTGGGCACCACATTATTAAAAAGACATTAAGGTACTAGAGAGCACCCAGAGGAGGGCCATGAGGATGGTGAAGGGTCTGGAGGGGAAACCATATTAGTGGCTGAGGTCACTTAGTCTGTTCAGCCTGGAGAAGAAGAGACTGAGGGGAGACCTCATTGCAGTCTTCAACATCCTCAGGAAAGGAAGTGGAGGGGCAGGCACTGATCTCTTCCCTCTTGAGACGAGTGACAGGACTTGAGGAAACATCATGAAGGTGATTCAGGGGAGGTTTAGGTTAGATATCTGAAACAAGAATCAGGCCTAAAAGAGTTAACTAGGCTAGGCTCCCTCCCCTAGCACCTACTGTGCCTGTGCTACCAAGACTCGTTCTGTTCTGCCTACTGGACCAAAACTTAGGAACAGTATACAATAAGCCTAGAGGTAATAAATTAGGATAAGCAAAGAGAAGGTAGATAACTGAATAGGAGAAGTAGGCCTGGAGCCAAGGCTTTTTCCAAGCTTCAGTGAGCGGGGCAAGAACAATGGAAAGGTAGATAGGTCAGACCGAGGAAGATGAGAAGAAGACCCCAGATTCGAGGCTGAAGGCCGGGTGTACCCCCGAAATGGAGGGCCAAGAAAAGCACTGCCCTAAGCTCTGCCTACGCTCTGCCTATCATTAATATGTATAGATAGATGTTGCAATCATCTGAATATGTATAATAATCATGTATGAAAATTGTATAAAAACCCTGATTTTGTGTGACACCTGTGAGCAAGTTTTTTGGGTGATGTGAATCACACTTCCTCCCAGCGCTGCAATAAATACCTTGCTGCTCAAAAGACCCAAAGTCTCTGAGCAGTTCTTCACACCGGGATTTTTCGGAATCATATCAGGAAAATGTTTTTCACCCAGAGAGTGGTTGGGCACTG
Organism: Cephalopterus ornatus; assembly: GCA_013396775.1. Classification (NCBI taxonomy): domain Eukaryota; kingdom Metazoa; phylum Chordata; class Aves; order Passeriformes; family Cotingidae; genus Cephalopterus; species Cephalopterus ornatus. The sequence continues at coordinate 58,574 of VZRE01010274.1, read as the reverse complement.
GAATAGGTTTCCCAGGGAAGTGATCACAACAGCAAGCCTGTCTGAGTTCAAGAAGTTGTTTGGACAGCGGTCTCAGACACATGGTGTGATTCTTGGGGTGTCCTGTACAGGGCCAGGAGATGGACTCCATGATCCTGATGGGTCCCTTCCAACTCAGCAGATTCTATGATTCCATAATCACATGAGTACAGTTCTAAACAGTTTAAAAACTAGGAGCAATAAATAGAAAGTAAATTATATTATTTAAAAAAAAAGTAAGAAAAGTGCCTGTCAGTTCACTGCCAAAGGCTGAGCTATCTTATGCTCTTGGGTGAGGTGATACACAAATCCACAGCATCCATAGGTACTCACTTTCCTTCTGTACTATTTTTTCCCTCTATGTTTTATTAGATTCAGCACGTTTTACATCAGCACACATGTAGGGCTTGGGTTACGTCATTACTGTCAGTAAATGGCTCCTTACTCCATACTGTTTGGCATATACTTGTTGCTGTGTTGACTTCCTTATTACCAAAAGATTGTTGGTAGATGCTTGTTAAATATGGAGAAGCATGTGGTAGTCAGCATCACTCACAGTCATGACTGAAACATAAATGGAATGTGTCCAATTTAAATGGGCAATACATGTCAGACATCAGCTGAAAATGGCTTTCAGTATTGACACAACAAAAAAAAAAAATAACTAGATTATAGATTTATATTTCTTAATATTTACTCTTAGTGAAAAGTTAATCCCACCCTCCATATCACACACAAAAAAAGCCCAATGACTTTCTAAAAATACCTTCAACTACTTACAAGAACAGAAGATTTTCCTATTTCATAAGCAGATTTTCAAATAATATAGGAGATAAGAAACACACAACAGAAGCATAGTAGGTTCCCTCCAACTGCTTTCCTAGTTCTGCTAATGCTGTTCTCTTCCTGGCTTGTGACACACTATTATGAAGCATTACAGCATTTTGCAGGATCTTGATCCATACAAGAAATGGCAGACACTTTTATCCAGTTAAGTAACAGTTATATTACTTCTGGGATCAAGGGAAGGTTAAAAGATGCAGTCTCCTTTTTTTTCTTTAATAAACTTAACAATTATATACATATATATGTATATACATATTTACATATATATATATCAGATTTTGCCATAACACCCTCTCTGGGCAAAGCTTTCAAACCCATTATACTCAATCACATTAATAGCCAGATTGAAAATATACTCAGTTATTTATTTGTAGAAACCACTGTAAACTGGTTGAAAAAAATACATAACGATAATGACAGATTGTGAACTTTCAGGAAGGACTTCAATTGCTGCTTTTTTAGTGTTCACAAGTGCTGAAAATGTAAATATTTATGAAGTAAAATATGGATTTTGGCTTGAGAAAATCTTCATATTCCACTTATTTTTCCTTGCAAAACTCTTTCCAGTTATGAGGGAAGTGAAATGACTATGATGCAAAACAATCAAAGTGTCCAAATTTCTTTTCCTCTGGCCCCAAGAATTGCACTGTTGGCTGCACACTAATCAGCTTACAGAAAGAGGAGAGATATTTGTCTTGCCCCTACTTTCCAATGGTTTTTCAGAGAAATTGGAAAGGTGCTTTTAACTCCCATTGCCTGAGGAGGTCACTGAAAAAGACAAGTGCTTCAGTTGCAATGTTATTTTGTGTACATGTACATGTACATGTACATGGTACAGTGAGTACCACTGCTGATTGTATTTCCAATTTGCATTCCATGCTAGGCTCAGATACTACCTGAACGCTTTGGTGTGCACCCACTGGAATATGGTCAGAGTTTAGGCAATGCTCTGTATATCTAGTGGGTTTTTTTAATCATCGTATTTCTAACACTACCATCACATGTCTTTTACCAGCACTTTTATATGGTGTTATTTCTCATTTTAAAATATTTATTATTTTTCTTCATAATTGTCAGAGAGTAATAAGGTTGAATTCCTACAACCAATGAACAACAGCAACAAAAGTACTCTAAAAATCATTTTCCTCTAAACAATTTTCCAACTCTAGGAATACAGCAAAAATAAATAATTTGGTGTTTTATGGTATTTCACAGCAGGAAAATATTGCTAGTGTCAAATAACAAGTGAAACTTAGAATATGATACATGAACCTTAACAATAATAGAAATGCATGCTAGTGTTGCAAGTTGCATGCCAGATGCTTTCCAGAGGCCACTGTATTCACTATAAATCTTAGTAGGGAAGGATTTTCTGTGCTGCTGACATTTCCTTCATCTTGGTGTTTGTATGAGTATTGACCAAACCATTCAAATGGGGATCTGAGTGAATATCAAGTTACATGATCAAGAACACTGCAAATTTTAATATTACATTTACTTGAAGATGTAGAGGTTAACACTGAGGTTGAAACACTTCTCCGTAAGACAGACTCTCACCAACTTTAGTGGTTATTAGTTTCTATATCAAGCTTTCAACAATTTCAGTTGCTAAAAGCCATAAGAGTATTTTATGGGAAAAGTTAACTATCAGACTGTGTTGCAATTTGGCTTGTATAACTTTTAGGACAATAAAATCTATCTAAAGCTCATATATGACAGTGACAGTAGATACAATAACTCCAAAGTATACCCAAATATGGATATAAGAAATAAAAAATATTACAAATACTAGATCAGACACTTATATCCAGAGTTCATTCAAATGTTATTTGAAATGTGGATCCAAATATTACCCCTTGTGTACATTTAAAGGCAGAATTTATAAACATAGGAAATTTTGAGTGTTTTTTATTCATTATGGTTCATTAATGTAAGTTATTAACTAATTTCCTCCTACAATCTGCTACTTAGTTTTTTGAGGCTACTGACACATGAAAGAAGTTGTAAATTGGAACATCAATTAGATGTTATTCCAGTTTTAAAAAGCCATCCAAGGCTTTGTAAGAACTGAATGGTTTGCAGTTCACACAAAATGTTATGTTGTTCCCTCTTCCCTTAACAGAATGTCTCCCTCCATAAAAAGAAAATAAAAGACATATTTACTTCAGCCTATTATTTCTTCCTAATAATCTTCCTCAAAAATTAACTATGGAAAAACTACGATTTCACTTTTTCAGCTTGAGAAATATTGTCACAAAACAAGGGAAGACTCACTTCCCAGTCAGGGGAACAACATGTTGCCAACATGACAACCTAAGAAGAAATGCAGACATAATTTTAAAGGTTTACAGAATAAATTTAAAAAAAAAAAACAAAAAAAAAACCAGGAAGGATTGAACAAGGTTAGCACCAAATTAAGAAAATCGATAACTAAGAAGATTGGATTTTCATCTCTAGATTCATATGAATTTAAATTTTTTTAAAAAGTGTTTTTTCAGACTGTTATCAATTCTGCCGTGCTTTGTAGTTAGATGTTTTTGTAGTGATAAAATGTGGTATAATAATATTTCTTACAGGATACAATAAACAAATAAGACATACGATCTACCAGGAAACAAACATCTCTATCGAAAATTAAAATGCAAAAAAAATTTGATGTACAGAGAATATAATGTAAAATAGATATTCCAGCCTAATTTATTTGAATCACAAAGAAATTGCAAACTTTTGTAAAAGTGTAGCTAACAGGTGACGAGATCAATATTCATTCTACAGAGGAGTGCACCATAAAAGTAAAAAAAGTATGTGTACATATATTTGTACTGTTAGAAACTGCAACAGTTTGGATTCGACTTTCCCATCGAATGCTCAAACCTTACAGTTTGCAGCCTCTCCTCCTCCCACCCCCTCTATGAACAAAAGGGAAAGGGAGAAGGGAAAAGCTACTGAAACACCAAAATGACCAAAACAAAGCTGTACAAGAATATACGCATGTATTTACACTTATATACAATTAGAATACTATGTACACAGAAGAAGGGACCCCAAACACCTCCCCCTGCCCCGAAGGGAAAAGGAAAAGGAAAAAAAAAAAACAAACCAAAGCAGATATGCACAATCAAAGCCCAGGAGTAACCAATAAAGAACTAACAAAAGAAAATCTTACTACTCTCCTTGACATAGCAGAATTGCACCAAGCGACCGCCGGCTCTCTCCACTTCCCAAGGTCCACAAGGCCTCACTGGGCCTCACTCCTGCACACGAGCAGAGCCGACAGCAGAGAACCTGCTCCTGGATCTACTGGAAAGGAAAGAGAGGGAAAAGGCTTCTCTCCCTTCTTATTTATACCCTGGTTTACGTAAAAAATCATATGGAATACTGGGAACATGACCACTTCCTTGGTTACAACCTGGTTACAAAGGAAGGTCTAAAATCAAAACCACTACAGAAACTCAACCTTTTTCCACTTTTTCCAAACTCTTCTGACTTTGAATTACAAAAAAAACCCATATAAAAATTAATCCCTTGTCTTGATGACACTTGAAGGTAAAATTTTGATTTTGAAAACTAATCTTGTAACTGAATAACATAAAATGTCATAGGAAATATCTTCAACAAATATCCTGAAATGAAAAGTCACAATGTTCTGCCAAAGAAGGTCAGCTAGAACATTTTTACTTTATTGAAATTATTTCAATGTTCTTTAAAGAAATGTTATTGAAACCTAGCAGCTTTAATTTTAGTGAGTTGTCATTCTTCAGTGAAAACACCATTATCTCAGAACATTTTATAAGTTTTCAGGTTTTTTTTCTCACATCTGATGAAAATGTGCATTTTACATTAACAACTAAAACTGGGAGACACAAAAGTGTTTCATATTGGATCAACCTTGCTTCCATGGAAAGAAAGGAGGCAGGGAGAAAAAGTTACCAGACATTTCACAAACTACATGTATGATTGCTGCATCAAGACGTTTGTTTAGTGCAGTATCATAGAAGAGTGATGATGAACTTAACCCTACTTCAAACCATACCCTACAATAGCCGATTTGTATATTATTTTTCCCAACTCCAAAACGTAAAACAGAGAATAAGGACACCTAGGATAAGACCCTGCTTATCACTCCCTTGTCTGTATAAATTGCTCTCAGAAGTGCTTTTCAAATTTATCTTGCCTTTTAAGGACATCCCACCACAAAAATATTTTGCAACTAGCACTGAATTAAATCCTTTGTGCTTTCCTGTGATACTGATGAAGGAATTGTGCACTACGTTTTCATGACAAACACATCATTAGTGTACATACATTTAAGCTGATTATTTCATTCAGCAAAAGCGACATTAGGGTTAGAATGGTACAAAAGCACAAATCACACTTGATGTTTCTCAAATACTAAGCTTTGTGTGATCTAATCAAGATTTCATCAAATGTTTTATTAAACTCAGCCATGCGAGCCTTGCAGAAACCAGATGATCTCTTATTATCAACTAGGAGTAAATTACATTCATTTTTGAACTGAATTTCAATGAAACCCCTCCAAAAATACTTGAAAGCTAGAAGGGGGTTAACTTACAAAACGATAAAATTACTACTGTGTTTTTCCCTAGAACTTAAATGGTAAGCTGAGGAAATCATCATTATGAATATTACTGACCACAAAAAAGGTGGAAAGCATTAAGTTAGCAATATATGGTATGATCAGTAATGACTAAAAGGAATTCACTTTGATTTACCATTTACTCCTCATTTGTATAAAAAAAGTATCTTTTTAATTATAAGACAAACCATAAGAAAATATTCCTGATTAGGAAGATAAATTGCATGTTAGTAAACAGCATAAAAAATACTGTATGTTTCCTCCATATTCAAGCTACATTTTCAATCTTTTATTTGTAAGATGAACGGGGAAAGACCTAAATATACATGTTTAAAAGCATGAATGGGCCTCCCATTCAGAGGGTGAGAGAGAAAATGATGAAAGGAGGTGTTTCTGCAGCAAGCCTTTCTGAAATGGACCTTATATTAACAGTAGCATGTGCTAGAGGAGAAGTATCAAAGGTAGAAAGAGACTTGACTGACCACTAAACCCCTAATTCTACACCTGAGGTATACTGAGGGGAGGAATGACTCTGATAACCTGAAGATAAAATCGTTTCTTATCAAGGAAGTAAAGGTATTTCTCATCTCTTTAATGCACACTCCACAACTGGAAATCACAGTATTAATTTAGCTGAAAGTACAACTGTAAGTAAGAATACTTAAAAAAAAAAGAAATTATGGAACTATGCACATGTTAGGGATACAGCTGTCTGAGGCATGGGTGAAGGCAAACCTTGTTCTCACCTGTCACTGTACACACACATAAGTCTAAGTGCACAGCCTGGTTTTCTTCGCTCCATTCACATCAACTAAACCCTTTAGCAGGCACTGGTAATGCACACTGAACACCCAAGCCACACGTCTGTCAGGTAAAATGATGTATTTACAATTGCTTCCAAAACCACCTGATTATATTTAGCTTGACACACTACACTGGGCACACCAGTCAGGGTGGGGATAGCAGGGTGGCCTCTTTGGGAGGAGGTTACAGGAGGAGGAGGGCCAGAGATATGAGAAAGCACCAAGAAGACCCTCCTGTGGGGAGACTTGTGGGGAAGAAGCATCTGGAACCCCACAGCAGTAGACATGCTCTTGAGAGGAGGCACTTCATGCTGAAAGATACACCCTTGATGGACAGCAGTCTGCAGATGGAACATGTTGCAACAGAGACAACCCTGAGGGACTGCAGCCCATGAAGGACACATGCTGCAGAATGCACACTGAAAAGCACAGAAGAGGGGAGGATGCCCAGGAGAGAGCAACCAGCAGTGGAAACAAACTGCTGGACATGTGACCCCAAACACCTGCGTTGCTCAGCCAAAGGAATTGGGATGGACTGAGCTTAACCTGCAGTGAAAACAAAGAAGTCAATACAAGAAAGGGGGCAGGATAGGTGTTCAGCTTAAGATGAACCTAGGAAGAGGCAGGGAAAGGTGTTTAGTTATTTATGGTTTTGATTTTTTTTCTCAATTACAGATCAGTGATTAGAAATTTATATTAACTGGGAATGTATCAAATTCAGTATAAGTTTTCTGAGGAAAGACTGTTTTTTCTGCAACACATCCATAATTTCTTACATTTTTGTGGGAGTTTCAGTGTTATTCAAATGATGAGATTCATCAAACAGAGGGAATAAAACTTCATTTTCAGCTAATTATCACCATTTGCCCTCCGCTCGAAGAGGTCTGATGTACAACTATTTTTAGATATAGACTCAGGTGAAACCTATGGCACTCATAACCACAGTAAATGTTCAGGATTGCTTGCTCCTCATTCTTTTTGTTTCCATTACTTTGCAACTGTTTTACATTTTTACAATGGATACAAAACTGGAAGTATTTCTTTCTTCTCAAGTACCAAAATGTACACAGCATCACATAATGCCAGCAACTGTATTCAAACCCTTAATTGCAAATTGGAAATTAAGGCTGGGCACTTATTTGGAAATTGAGTGTAAAGTATGGAAAATAAGGAAATGGTTCACTTTAAATAATGTTATTAATGAATACCTGACAGGCCACAAAGCCTTTTCTATCCAAGTACACTAAATCCTTCAAGTAGTGAAAAATAAAGCAGTCACTTTGACCCTTGTTGTAGTATAACCCCTCTTAGTTTCTATTAAGCTATGCTACTTCCTAAAGCATAGATCTTTCCAAGATTGACATCTCAGTAGGTTGAGATCTCAGCTTCTGTAATAGTCTAATATAGATGTTACAACAAGTACACACAAAAGTGGCAATCATTGATTACAAAGGAAGTCAGGACAGTGCAGTTTCTCTCAATACTGATTAAAACAAACAAGCCAAATATTTCATGGCATTTAAGAACCAAAATTCTTTGTCTTTTAAAATGCAAGGAGTCTAATTAGACAACTGCATGAAGAAAGAGAAGCATAATTTACTATTGGATAGAAATTAAATACCAGTAAAATTATATTGGGAATTTCTAGTGTCAAAATTTTGCCCATGTAGTTTTACCAATTACTACTTTCTCAGGGAAGATTGATGACTCCTAAAACATCATTGACCAAACCATCCAAATAAAATGGAGTACCTGGAAGTACTTACAGAACATGTGATTTTTTACTGTTTGGAAATGCTTAAAACCTTGAAGCATTAGATGACAATCTCTTCACAGTCTATAACTTTTCTTAACATAGGATATGACTTGGAAATGTTCTCATTTGTCTCTAAGGTTTTCTCAATATTTTGTACTAAAATACTAGAAGACTAAATGTAGCATAAATTTAAGTTGGGTTACTATTATGAGAATTGTCTGTTTCTTCACGACAAAACCTCCAATTCTATATACACCTTCTTTCAACTGCATGCCTAAGTTTTCAAAAGGTGCAACCATTATATTTAATACTTTTAAATCTTTTTCTCTTTTTACTAGCTTTAGCAGAAAGAAAATCAAATTCAGGACAAAATTTAAAAGGAAATGTTTCTGTAATAATTTCCTAAAACTAAGATGCTATCAAAAAAGTTGGTTCTAGAGCTGCCGTTTCTGAAGAGAAGCTTCATTTATGTGAAGTGAGGAACCAATTTGAAGTGATTTTGGTATGATCTGAAGTGCTGCAGATGCTTTACGTGCTTCAGTAAATAAGATGCAAAAACACTGATTAAGATCGATTCAGTAATTTCAATTATTTTTCAATGTTGATTTTCAGTATGTTATAGTCCCTTTTGTGATTTATGATGAGACAGTTTCAATCATCCCCTTTTTTGAGATCACAGTAAATTTTACAATAAATTTTTAGTTGTTTATTTGCTGCTAACAGAAAAATCTACTTTCAAAGGGTCACTTTGAGACACAAATCCATGAGGTGCATGAGATCACTGATTTATTTTATTTTATTCCATATAATGGAAACACATCTGTGGAAACAGCAAATTAAGTCATGATGACGCCAAGCACCCTGAGGAGTCAGAGAGAAGGATGGTTATTAAGCAAGGAGTAGTTAGGAAGCAATCATGTTGCCTTCTCTTTCAGTCTATATGAGGCATTTCAGCCTGGCTCTGAAGCAATGGCTTCATCCCAGGGGCTGAAATAACCATCAGCACACTGAAGCAACTTCTGTTTGAACACTAGGACCAGGTTCACAGGTAAATCCTTTCCGTGCAGACTGGCGCACTGAAATGGCCTTAAATTTACATATTTTCTTCTTGTACTGCTCTTGGACACCCACCAACAAAATAGCTTTTCTCTTCTAAACCACACAAAACCTTTTAAGAATGACAAAACTATCAGGTGTGCTATACGTAGGTCTGATCCTGATACCATTGATATCAACAGTAGTTTGGCATTTTAATTTCAGTGGGAAGATTAGATTGATAAAGCAATGGACATTAATAATGCAGTTTAAAATTAGGCAAGTAATCTGTTTCCATGATAAATCCTGAGGAGACCTAAGTACTTGAATGAGCACTCCATAATTTCAAATCCTGTATTTGTTAAGGTACAAAGAGATGTTTTTTGCTTTGTTCATCAGAACAGAAACTACAGAAATAATTCTGCTGTTGAAGAAGAAATAACTAGATAGAGAGATACTGCACTCCCACATTAAATTCAATAAGAATTTGGTTTGGGAGTAAGTGTACGTGTGGAGAAAATAAAAGAGAAAGTAAAAATGCAGTATTTTATTAGGAGGAAAGATCTAGAAAGAAAACTACATCCTTTCAATTGTTGCCTAAATATTGGAAGCAAAATAACCCCTAGGCTAATTTAGTAGAGATAAGATAGAGAACAGGCCCCTAATGAAGGTCTTCTGGCGCTAGGAGTACAAAAAAGCACACACTCGTGACCACAATTTATGATCTGATCTGAGAACTACCCAGCCCTAGATCTTCCCCCCCTGGCACGGCACCCTGGAAATTGAGTTAGGAGTCCGAAGACTCCTTTCTTCCTCATCTTCCTCTTCTTCACAGCATGTACTGTCTTTGGAGCTTCTCCAAGGTTCCAAGCTTGATGGTTGCTTTGACCATGATAGTATCTTGTTCATGCCTGGGGTGCATACATTCTTAAACAGAATGTGTTTACTATCATCCTGCTTTGAAAGGAGCCTAAACAAGCCTAAAGAATTTAGAAAATTCAGTATGAAGTGGGGAATAGGGTTTGATAAGTGTTAACTACTATTCTAAAGTGTGACAGACTATATAGCTGCATCAAAATCTACAAAATGCTAAAAATCCTAAAAATGCAAAGGCATCAGTTTATACATTAATATATTTCTTTCTAGTGCATGAAAGAAATTCTGACTGAGAAGACAATCCTTTTTATAGAAAGGCATTCTTTAAAGTATCTAAATTGTAGGCAGGGTCTTGATCCCAATGTACTATCCTACCCACTTCAGGCAGCCAAGCTTACAATTTTATTCCCAAATATGATCCAAGAAAAAAGAACATAAAGATATGTTGGTGCTCCCTGGCATATACTTTCTGTCTAATCATCTTCCAACAGACATAAACAGTTCATAATTCTGGTTTACCTCAATACTTAAGTACAGAAAGAACTGTCTTGCCAGAGCTTCACAGTGTAGTCAGCCTATACCAGGAAATCTGGCAGAGGGATTATCACTAAAAGACCCAGCTATTTCATAGAAGACAGGAAAATGTTTCCTTTACAGGAGAAATTTATGTCTCCAAAGTAAATAAAAAGTATATTAAATTTTTTCATGTGTTTCAATTATATTTACTGGAAAGCAGTGCTAGCCTTGATATTTTGTAGTATTTATTTGCTACTTTTACCCTCATGAAAGTTTATCTTACAACATGCATTTTGTTGCAATGTGCTTTTTAAATTTTAAATAGAACAGAAAGCTCCTCAATGGACTTTATTTTCTCCCAACCCCACATGTCTAATTCATAAAGCACATAAACACTGGTTTCTTTATTCTATGGCACTTGCAACTTTTATTCATCTCAAACATACATACTGATACATAGGAGTTTAAAGGCAAAAGATGTAACTTGTCTGAGCTGTAGTTTCAAAGAGACTTGGTTTAGGCCAGTGAGCTTGTACTGAACACACCAAGTGATCCTCTGGTCTGTATTTGGTGAGCAGTAGACTTATAAATAATTAACACCATTCAAAAGAGCCCCTACAGACTGGATTTTTCTGTTTAGTTTTAAACTAGGATGAGTAAGGCTGAAATTAATGGGGTGAACACTGCTGTACAACTAATGGCAGAAGATTACAGGAACATGAATTGTTATTTCCCTTCATTTGATCCATCTTCTTTCATTTCATCAGGCACTACAGGAAAGAGGCACAGGACCTGGTAACACTGATATGCCATGCCAACAGCTGATATGCCATGCCAACAGCTGGCTAAGGTTTAACGTCATCTACAGCTCTTAAGGATGCACTTCACCACACGGAATTGCTGTTTGAGAGTGAAGAAATTTGCAACAAAATTGCTGAGATTGACATTATTATGACTTGAAATATGTGTGTAGGCACTAAAACTAAAATACATAACAAGGTTTAAAAGGGTGACAAGGTTAAAACTCCTGTATTGACAATGTATGAAATTGTTTTCAGAACACCAGTCCCAGTAGTAAAATTAAGAAATGTACTATGTCAAGACTAAAAGGCTCGCAGTTGGAAAAATCAAAGCATAGCTGACTGTCAGCAAAGACCCTGTGTCATAATACCATGAAGCTGGCAGCAAGATTGCATTTTATCACACGTACCAGTTCTTTTGTTGTTAGATGTTCAGGAAAACAAACTACAAACATATATTTCAAGCACATACACAAAAAA
>VZRE01010274.1:35716-45837 GCA_013396775.1 Cephalopterus ornatus | reverse complement strand
GTGTGTGTGTGTGTGTGTGTGTGTGTGTGTGTGCACGCGAGAGAGTGTTTCTCTTTCTCAGCCTTTTCTGCAGTAAAAACCCTTGTGCATCAATGGCCTCTTTCTGGAAATCCTTACTGTGCCAAAACCTCCACAGCTTTCCCGCAAGTGTGGAAGATGGGCGACGGCCACCTCAGCGAGGGAGCCCCTGCAACACCTGACCTCAGCCAAGCTTCCACTGCTCAAGGCTGGTGCTGGCCCAAGGCTCAAGCACAGCCCTTACCCACTTTAACAGGCTTTTAAATTGACGCCAGAATGCGCAGGCTTAAAGCCGCACAGTCTAATGCCAGTGTTTTCCTTCCTTAAAACCAGGTACCATGGAAGAAGGGTGCCTCAGGAACGGGGAGCCAACGCTCAGGCAGAAGAGAAGTGAGAAGCTGGGAGCCCCGGAGGGGACAGAGCAAGGGGCAGATGCCCTTAGGCTGCACATCGATGCCCTTAGGCTGCACCTCCCGCCCTCGCCCCACGGCAGCGGTGGGGACGGAGGGAGCCTACCCTGGGGTGGGAGTGAGGGGTTGGGAGATGATTGAAGCGGAGCCTCAGGAAGCGGGAGAAAAGATGTTTAACACTGTACATATTCCTCAGTACCAGAGTCGGGAACTAAAAGTTTATCTTAGTTGGCAGTAAGTTTAAGTGCCGGAAGTTTGCTGAGGGCAGTCTCAGTAGGCGGTGCCCGCCGGGGACTGGGACGGACTGTGGAACTCGGCAGAACCAGCCTGGGGGCTGCGAGACCCTGAGGGGCCGGGGGAGTTGCCGTGGGTGCCTGGGATTCGCCGTGCTCTCCCACCGCGATCCGTGGGGACTCGGACCCATCGGCAGAGGGAGGTCGTCGAGGGCGGGCTGACAGCCCTCCTCTCAGTGATGGGTGGCTGGTGGGGGCATTCGCAGGTGTCCCGCGGGTGTCCCAGGGCACCGCCCGCATTTACAGAGGGGAGCCAAAGGCTGCGGGAGCCAAAGGCTGCAGGAGCCAAGGGCTGATGGCCACGGATGTGTTCGAACTCTTGTAAACTCCTGGGTTTGGCGTTTTACAGAGGCTGAAGGGGAAGGCTGTGAGCAGTACTTGTTCAAACTATGGTAATCTTAACCCCAACAGTCTCGTCTGCAGGGGTGAGGGGTGGAGATGTCCTCTGTGACTCTGTACACTGAACAAAATCAATTCCTGTTACCTGAGAGCAGAGGTTGAGTTTAGAATTCAAGTATATTAAAGTTGTGATTATATTTCGTTTATAAACGGGTGTGTATTCAGACATGAATATTTCAAGAGAAAACGGAGGACAAAGCAGAGGAGAGGTGGAAAGAGCCATGGCTGGAGTTGCAGCTGGAGAGGTGCACCCTGCCAGAGAAGATATGGCTCTGAGGGACTGTGCCCTGTGAGTGGGTTGCCCAGACTGGGGGCGCTGACACGGGCAGCCCACCAACACTGTCACCCACAGACAGCTCATACTGGAACAGAGCAGCAGTAAGAAATGAGAAGCCATGGGTGAAAAGTGGAAGAAACAAGCACTAGCAAAAGGAGACCATCAGACAGCATCCAAGACATAACATCCTTCACTGTCCACTGCTGAAATAAGGAAAGCTGAAGCTAAGAGGAGAGAGAGGAGAGATACATTTTGGACTAAGTTGAGTCTGGGGAAGGAGCAGTGAGGAAGGTGCTCTCTAAGAGTTTATTTAACAACTATTGAGGGAGGAATATGAAAATGATCAGGAATTTAAAGCTTGTATTAATTGGCAGTAGATCAAATTAAGTGAACTTCCACAGGCCAAGACTGTGTTGACTGGAATGCTGGGACTGGAAAATAGTATCTTTACTCCTCTTCCCTTTTTTCCTAGAGGTGTCTAAAACACTCTTATTAATTTTTCTGTCACCCTGAAGGTAGAAAGATAAATTCAGAAGTCGTCCAGGCAGGTAGCCAGTAGTCATCACTATGATTTTCCCAATAAAAAACCGAGATCTTTTCAACAAATCTGAAAATTTACTTTTGAATTAAAATATAATTTTCTATCACAAAATATTTATTTTATTACATAATAGGCCGGATCTTTTATGTTCAAGAGAAGAACTTAATTCTCAAAATTTCCACGTTTCTTTTGAAACTAATTTTCCTTGCTTTTCATCACCAATATTTTGACAATTTTTTTAAATTTTTCTTTTATTGTGTAGTGGTTTTGATTCTAGACCTTCCCTGGTAACCAGGTTGTAACCAAGAAAGCAGTCATGTTCCCAGTATTCTATACGATTTTTTACATAAACCAGGGTATAAATAAGAAGGGGGAGAAGCCTCTTCCCCCTCTTTCCTTTCCGGTGGATCCGGGAGCAGGTTCTCTGCTATTCAGCTCTGCTCGTGTGCAGGAGTGAGGCCTAGTGAGGCGTTGTGGACCTTGGGAAGTGGAGAGTGCCGGCAGTCATTTGGTGCAATTCTGCTATCTCAAGGAGAGTAGTAAAATTTTCTTTTGTTAGTTCTTTATTGGTTACTCCTGGGCTTTGATTGTGCATATCTGTTTTGTTTTTTTTTTTTCCCTTTCCCTATTCCCTTCGGGGCGGGGGGGAGGTGTTCGGGGTCTCTTCTTCTGTGTACATAATATTCTAATTGTATATAAGTGTAAATATGTATATATATTTTTATACTACTTTAGTTTGGTCATTTCAGTGTTTCAATAACTTTTCCCTTCTCCCTTTCCCTTTAGTTCATAGAGGGGGTGGGGAGAAGAGAAGCTACAAACTGTAAAGTTTGAGCATTTGGTGGGAAAGTCGGATCCAAACTGTTACATACTGAAAACAAACCTAGTTTGTAATGAAAATTTTCTTATATTTAGCAGAAAAATATGTATTGGCAGTGCATGTGTTCTACTGTATCTGCAGCTGTGTGAACTATTAGTGGTGTCAAGTAGTTTGTTTACAGGAAAAAGTTTGGATTTGTTGGTTGGTTTTGGTTTTTTCCTTGTTTTTTGGGGTTTTTTTTACTCTATTACAATGAAATGGCATTGCAATAAATCAAAACCATAAAGAAGAACAGCGCTTGATGTCCTAAAAAAAATAAATCTCAGTATACGTAAAGAAACTCAATATATGTTTTTATGGCTAGCCAGTAACTTCCGTATTAAATAAGGTGCCATCATTAGGCAGAAAAAAGTTATATACTCATTAAAAATGAAAATGATGCCTCAGGTTCTAGAATTTCTAACAGACTGATGGTTGGAATTTTCCAAACATCTATTCCTCAGTTTTATTTAAAACTTGCCTTAATCTGTAAGTAGCTGATGATTTCTTGTGACAAAATGTCCTTTACATTTCCCATCACCAACATGATCTACCATCAAGTACAAAGTATTCATTGACTCATTGATATTGCAATCTTAAAAAATAATAGAGGTAGTGTTGTAGGCTGAGATGTCTTGACTCTAGACTGTTAAAAGTGGGTATTATAGGTGTTCCAAGTAAATGAACCTCAAAATAACTGCACTTCTGAGGAGACGATTATCCTTTCTGGTTCATATCTATTCCACTTAACACACTACTGAGACTGAACTGTAATTTTTTTAGAAGTTACTTATCAACATGGATTAATTGCTGCAAAGATATACAGAAGAAGGAATGCTTTGACTATTTAAATTAAAATAATTGCTCAAAGATTGATTATAAGTGAATGAAGTAAAAAAGATGCAGAAGAAAGGATTGATTAAGACTTACTAGGTTATAGCTGAGAAAGGGTGGGAGGGAGGTCTGTGTGTAATGAGCAAGGTGTTAACTCACAGCAAGAAAATTTGGGAGTCTTCCTACTCTAATTACTTAATACGGTTAAGTGAAGGTTAACATCGTTCAGTCTGTGGCTTATCAGGGTCTGTATGGAGTCTGCTGCGATGCTGTGTTCTTGGACAAGGAGGTGTATTAAGATGGACCCTGTTTGTGTAACAATAAGAGAAGTATCAGTTGGTCAAGACAGGTGATTGTCCTGCTCTGCTCTGCACTGGTGCAGCCTCACCTTGATTATTGTGTGCAGGTTTAAGCACCACAGTACAAGAAAGATATTAAGCTGTTAGAGAGTGTCCAAAGGAGGCCCACAAGGATGGTGAAGGACCTTGAGGGGAAGCTGTAAAAGGAGCAGCTGAGGTCACTTGGTGTGTTCAGCCTGGAGAAGAGGAGACTGAGGGGAGACCTCATTGCAGTTGCAACTTCCTCGTGAAAGGAAGAGGAGGGGCAGGCACTGATCTGTTCTCTGTGGTGACCAGTTACAGGACACAAGGGAATGGCCTGAAGTTGTGTCAGGGGAGGTTTAGGTTGGGTTTTAGAAAGAGGTTCTTTAACCTGAGGGTGGTTGAGTGCTGGAACAGACTCCCCAAGGAAGTGGCCACAGCACCAAGCCTGACAGAGTTCAAGGAGCATTTGGATGATACTCTCAGGTACATGGTGTGACTCGCGGGATTGGGTGCAGGGCCAGGAATTGGACTCGATGATCCTTGTGGGTCCCTTCCAATTTGTCATATTCTGTGATTCGGTGAAAGTACTTGGCTTCATAATAATAGACTTTTCAGCTCTGGCCAGACACTGCTTAGGAATTGACTTCTGATGTGTGTTCTGAAAAGCACTCTCTTTTTAGCAGTTTTTGAGTGGAAGTCATTTCTGTTTTGTAATAAGAGTGAAGAGGGGTGGTTAATTGTACTGGCTCAAATATCCTTTTTAATGTGAGATGGTGTAAGGGAGACTATGGAGGAGGAAAAATATGTTTAATTCTATTTTTCAATAAACTCTTAATGTTGATATAGAAGTTATTTGTGATAAAAAAGACTATTTTAGAAAACACAAACATGAGAAAGAGAGAGAATAGACGGATTTAGTTAAAGCCTGAACAAAAAAAAATTCTTGACGAAGAACAGTAGATGAGAATGTAACATTCTTTAGACTTCCTGAAAGCTCACCCGAATCAGATACTTTGTCTCAACAGAGCTGAAGGTTGATGAATGGAGTCGATATAATACTAGTCAACATTTTTTAGCTGAACAAATCAAATGAGCCTTAAATGAATTAAGCTTAACTAATTTCATCTTAGATAACAATATGCAAATCCTATGAAGTGTTTTTTGTTCATGATCTGGATAGTGTCTGTGTAATTCCAAGAGTTTCATTGTGTCTGCAGTAACAAAACTGTATCCCCATTTACCTGGATGACTGGCAAGTTATAACAGATGAATATGAAACAGTAGTATTTTGCATTTTTGAAAAAGCAATACCAGATTTCAATGCATATCAAAGAAAAAATCAACTCAACTACACCTAATCCTTCCTTACTCAGAAGAAAAGCAGCAAAGTTATATTTACCTCGCAAAATACTGTGTGTTTCTCTTATAATGAGAAACTCATTCCATTTCCAATTCTGAGCTGTTATTTATGTAATCCCTAAAAAAAAAATATATCTAATCAGAACAAAACTACAGATCAGCTAAGTTTATCAGAAGGCTATTCAGTCTGTTAGTGTACTATATTGTTTTCTGTATCTTGGATTCTGGCCTTTATGCTGAGTAGGCCAGAACTGCATAAATATTTGAGGTGGTTTTTTTTAAATTATGTATTTAATATGACAAACTAAACTATATGTTAGGCATTTAAATTCTCATAAAATAGAATTTTATGTATGCAATCAAGGGAAATTTCATATATTTAAAAATCCTAACTCCACAGTGCTGCCTGACTGTAAATTCAAGAATTTAAGTGTTCCTTTCAAAGCGCAAGGTACTTAGTGTGTCTTTGTGATCTCTGGAGTTTGACTAATGAGCTTACAGCAAACAAACCATAATGTGTAATACATGAGTAAAAATTCATGTCTGCTCAAAAGATGCACTTGAACATTCTATTTAATCAAAATATATTTTATACAAAACTTCATTTTTTTGTAAAATATTATTTTGAAAGGAGGAAATGAAAATGTTGAAAACTTTTGAAATTTAATTTTTCTAAACCAATTTTTAGGTTTTTATTCTAAATTTATTTTCCATTTTGAAATATATATTTTCATACCAAAAAGATTATACAGAAGAATTTGTGCAGGAAGAAGGTGCAACAGTAGTAGTTCCAGAAGACGTTGGTTTGAGTGAAACTGAACTAAAGCGAAATGTTTTTTTCTGCTCTTTTCCCTGCAATGCAAATTCAATATAAAATTTGGTATTATTAGAAAATTTTTCCAGTGAGAAATTTACTAAAAAAAAAATCAAGATTTTTAAGAGGAAAAAGACAAGTTAAACATTTCAAATAGGATTGATTTACCTCAAAGTTTCCATCTAGAGCTGTGATACCTAGTAGTCATCAACATTGCCTTCAGAATCCACAAAAAGTGGTGACAATCATCAGATGATTCATCTCCATTCTTGGTCCCTTTTTGCACAATTTATCAGAAATTGATGAACTTTCATGTATGAGAAAAGTCATAGGAAGTATGTTCAGAAGTAACATGGCAATTGTAAATACATAAACTGATTGTAAATGCAAATTTATGACCCAAATAAATGTCCTAATTGTAAAATATGTTAAAAAATCAAGCAATAGAGCTAAGCAACAATTATTATCAAGGTGTAGAATTAGCTCGCAATTTACTCTTGCATGGTCTGTAGCTATCTGGTGTAGCGACTTGATTTTGAATATCAACATGGAGAATTGAAATTTTTCCATTTCACATAATAGTACAAGGAAAATTGGATCTGTATTATGCTCAAAATTAACATTTGTTTTCTAATTGCTGTACACACAAGGACTCAATTACTGTGTTTCAGTCTACATGTGGAAAAGAATATCTATAAGTAGTATTTCAGGGTGAAACTCTAAAAAGCCTACAGAGATATCAGCATCATGGGGATTCCTCACTGGTTTCAGTAGTTTCAAGGTTTCTCTAATCAGTCTCAGGCATACAAACAGGTACTGCTGAGTTATTTCTGTAAACTCCCATAAGTGCATCAGCCTGACAATAGCATTTCTTAACAAATCTGTATTTCTAAATTGGCATTAATTGTTTCTCTCTTATTTATTCAATTCAACAGCTATTTAAAAAAAAAAATCTTGCTGACTTTTAAGAAAGGAAATTATAAACCAAAACATTTCTTTTCTCTTATGTTGTCCCTTTTTCCCATTGGCCCGAGATGAATTCTAGAACTTAACGTGCATCTAAATGTACCATTCATCTTGTCAGTTGAGTATTTACGCACAGGAAGTCTGAAACAGTGCCAGTGATTATGTAGTCAAGCACTCAAACTTTTCCCCAAGTTACTTGTTTTGGAAGACCCTATGATATGGTGACATATATTCGGATGCTATAACATTCATTGGATATGTACTGTTGGAGCAGAGTGTTATTCCATTCTCTGGCAATTTAGTACCCAAAGCTACACTACAAGGAAATTGAACATCGTTACTCAACTAATTCTATCAAATTGGGAATTTTTTATTATACTCAACAGTGATCATCGGTTGCAATGCTTTCTATTCAACAAATAATTTTCTAAGTTAAAAATGCTAATAAGTCTGGTTAACAGCATAAAACAGAGCTAAATTATGAGCATTAGAATTACAGATGCTCTCATTTGCACATAATCTTTGCAGATAATAACAACACTAAATTTAACAGTAAGGAACCACACTAAATTCAACAAATCCTTTGGAAATGATTTTACAGACTGACACCAAGGAAGTATTTACCCCAATGCAGATGAAAGTAAATGGGCAGTGGTCTAAGAAGCAGGGAGCCAAAAAATGTTCTTGTTCTTCCTTGTAGGGGAAATACTGTCCTATCAAACAAAACAGTTTGTGGGACATATGGAACATTACAAAGAACTTGCAATAAGTATATTAAAGTAAGTTCTTAGTTCAAAAATAACTTTTTGATTGTTTGTTTGTTTGAAAACTGGATGTTATTTAAATAGTGTAATGGCTCATAATGGATCGAAACGAAACTTAATGGCCTATATAGTAGAAATACATTCTGCTTGAACAATTTGTGAAAGTTTGGATGATTTAATTTTTGATCTTGATTTGGAACGATGGAAAATGAAAGCTTATGCAGTAGGAAAGCATTTCCTACCCACCTGTGCTGAAAAATGACTAATGGTCCAGTAGAAAAAGTGCCACTGAAACCTACAGCTTTAGCAAGGACAGTGCTAGTTCAGTGTGAAATTGGGCAACTCTACCTTGACATGTCAGCTACTGTTAGTGCTCAGAATGGGAGACTCAGTCATTAGTTGCTGCAAGGAAGATGGGAGAAGGGAATACAGTGGGAAAATTTATTTCTTGACTGCTGCCTCCTTTGACAGGTATGTTCTGCTGCATAAGGAGGTTGTTCTCTGACTATGAACATCCAGTACTGCTTTTGCCTCTTTTGTCTAAAGGTAAATTTGAATTACCCATCCATGATGAGAGAGAAATGAACCCTAATCTGTATTTCCAAATTCAGCTGATCCTACAGCGGAAGTATCTGCAACAAGTATCCGCAGCATGCAGGAATGCTGATAAAAGTTAATGGTTACTTAGGCAAAACAGGACATTAATTGCAGAACTGTAAGTTCTTCAGAAAGCTGTGTCCTCCGTGAAATCAAGCCACATGTGTTAGAATCTTGAAGTCAGATCACTTTGTGGACAAGTCTAATAACAATGAAAAGAGAGCCAAGCATTCTGGTTTATCTTCAGTTATCATCCAGCAGGGATTGCTAATGTGGGAGGTATTTCTGAGTCTTCCAATGGTTTTTTGAATTTGCTGGTCCTTTGAGAAAGAAACCATTGGAGTAATGAATTACTGCTATGTTGCCTGATTGATGCCTGTTGAGCTTTCCTTAAAATGTGCTAAAAATTCAGAGATGGTGCATTCAACCCAAGGAATTCATTAGCACTAATTTCTCAGCGGTACATGTCCAGTTTGATCTGAAACCAACCAAAGCAAAACCCACTAGGTTTATGAGAAGGAGCAAAAGAATTATTTCAATGGGACTCTCCAATTATAAGATATAGTGGCATTAAGTATTGGATGAAATCCTTGCATTTAAGGAAAAATAAAACCAGTAAGAGCTTCCTTTTATCCTACCTAGCTGCCTTCAATTGTCTCTCTCNATTGCTGCCAGTTTTGGTTTTTTTTTTTTTTTTTTTTTTTGTTTTCAGCAAAGCATCTACCTAACATGCTGTATATGTGACAAATAAATTTTAGCTTCTCTCAAAGATCGGTGATCAAGAAAACACTTATCAATGGATTCTCAATAGTTTTGCTCAAGTTTTTTCAAAACTGTTTTCCTTCATACTGTTCTTTTCATACTTTTTTTACTTCTGAAGGAAACATCAGATGATACAGCAACATTGTAGCTGCATTCTGTCTGGAGAGCTGTCTCTGCCTTTTAGGTGTTCTTTGAGATTATCTTTTGCTATCTCTACTTAATACAATTCTACTTGACCTGTTTCTCATTCTCCTTCCACATTTGTCTGTTGATATTTCTTGGACTGTCATCCTTATGCTATTTTTTTAAATTTTGTGAATATTTGTGTTGTAACTTTTTTAAAGATCATTTGACACCTTAGAGATTTGCTTCCACGTTTCCCCATTTGTTCTCTCTTTTCTTATTCCAGGAAATCTTAGGCAAATTTACTTCTTCTTATTTATTCTGATTTTTCCTACTTTCTTCTTAATATGTTTACCAAAGTACACAGTGGCTCCTGCTGTTACTAGTCCTTTCTGTAAGTTTGTAAAGTGCTGCCTTCACTATAGATTACAAAAAGCAACAAAAAGATTGCCTAATATTTTAATACATGCATTTGTCAAAGACAACAGAACAAGACTTTGCTTCTTACAAGCTTTGATTAAAGCAAAAAACAGGTTTTGTTTTTTGGTAGTTACTCAAGAAAGGACATATTACATGAACAAGGGAACTTGTCTTGGATTCTTTATTCTTCTGTATTACTATGTTGCATACTGTATTTTATATTGCCCTTAATATTACCCTTCTGATAAAGAAAAATGAACACTGATAAATAACATACACATTATTCCATCCATGTTTTCCTTTTGCCGAATCCTAAAGGGCTTCAAAGCATGTGTTTTGTTTGTTTGTTTGGGGTTTTTTTT
>VZRE01010274.1:0-35696 GCA_013396775.1 Cephalopterus ornatus | reverse complement strand
TTTTTGTTGTTGTTTTGTTTGTTTTGTTTGTGTGGTTTTTGTTTGTTTGGGTTTTTTTCCCCCTGGTGTAGTTCAAATTGTCTGTCACAAGGACTTCTGTGTCTTTTCTGGACATAATCAAACAGGTCTCCTGTTCAGAAGTCAAATTTTTAAATTCATCTTGCTGACCCATCTATAAAGCCTTTCTTCCTGGTAGTGTCTGGTCTACTCTGATGGTTATACTCTTTGATTAATTAAAAGTTGTTGGTTTTATATCAGAACATTTTGGTTCTTTAATAAGATGAGTAGTGCTAGAGCAGCAGCATAACTTTTGATGCTCCTTTCTAAATTTCTTTCAACTTATCTATACACTCCTAAGAAGGGAGCACCAAGGTCTGCCTACAGTATTTTGGGTACAATTTGCTATCCAGACCTCAAAGAGTGACTTTATATGCCTTTGTCTTGATATAGAATCATAAACCCATTGAGTCATAGAATCATTAAGGTCAGAAAAGACCTCCAAGATCATCAAGTTCAACCTATGACCAAACACCACCTTGTCAACTAAACTATAGCACTAAGTGCCACGTCCAGTCATTTCTTAAACAGGGATAGTGACACCACCACTTCCCTGGGCAGTCTGTTTCAATGCTTGAGAAGTCTTTCTATGAAGAAGTTCTTCCTGGTGTCCAACCTGAACCTTTCCTGGAACAACTTGAAGCCATTTCCTCTTGTCCTAGCTGCCTGGGAAAAGAAGTTAGCCCCCACCTTGCTACAACCTCCTTTCAGGTAGTTGTAGAGAGTGATGAGGTCTCCCCTCAGCCTTCTTTTCTCCAAGCTAAACAGCTCTCTCAGCTGCCCCTCATATGTCTTATTCTCTAGACCCTTCACCAGTTCTGTTGCCGTTCTCTGGACACACTCCAGCACCTCAGTGTCCTTCTTGAAATGCCCAGAACAGGACACAGGACTCAAGGTGTGCCCTCACCACTATCGAATATAGGGGGAGAATCACTTCCCTAGACCTGCTGGCCACAGTCTTTCTGATACAGGCCAGAATGCCATTGGCCTTCTTGGTGACCTGTGCACACTGCTGGCTCGTGTTCAGCCTGCTATCAACCAGCACCTCCAGGCCCTTTTCTACTGGGTGGCTTTCCAGTCACTCTGCCACCAGTCTATAGTACTGCAAGAGGTTGTTGTGGCCAAAGTGTAGGACCTGGCACTTGGTCTTGTTGAACTCATACCATTAGCCTCAGCCCATCTCAGATCCATCCTGTTCAGATCCCTCTACAGAGCTTTCCTACCGCCCAGCAGAGCAACACTCCCACCTCACTAAGTTCATCCATGAACTTAGTAAAGATGCACTCGATCCCTTCACCCAGATCATGGATAAAGATATTAATCTGGGCCCAATACTGAGCCCTGGGGAATACCACCAGAGACTGGACACCAACTGGATGTAGCACTGTGCAACACCACTCGCTGGGTCCGTCCATCCAGCCAGTTTTTAAGCCATACAATCCCTCCCTTCAAACAGTTCCCAAATCATATTGACCTTTTTCTGTTGCAAATTTGCTTTATAAACACACACCTAATTTACTGTCCCTTAATTTACTTATCAATTATAAGTCCTTTCATCAGTTTTTGTTTCTAGATTGCTCCCTCATAGAATGTTGTTAATTAATTATTTTTTTTTTTTAGTTGATGCTACATAAAAATAACTTTTGTATGTATGCAATGTGTTGCATTTCTCTCATACACTCATTTTATGACCCTTGTATTACAAAAGTGTAACGACTGCAATCTCCTATATGTTCACTTAGGTGTAAATTGCCATAGATGTGTTAGTTCCACAGAGGAACAAGGATATGACAGGCTTATAAGATGATATATGCATTATTACTCTACCCAGTGCTGGAAAAGGTGGGATATTTGCTGATGTTCTATTCTGACTGCACACCTTTAGATGGAAAATTCTGGGAAGACATATCCCCACATCCCTCCTTCCCTACTCTATAGGCAGAGAACATAGGTGAAGGAATAGAGGGCAGTGTGAAGGTCCACAGGAATAGAGACACACTGACTTCTCTCCTCAGAGATAAACAGTAACCATCTCCTGTAATTTGTTACTAGATCTGCTGCCTGAGTGAGGAGGTTGGAGAGGATATGTAATTATCTGTGTCTCTCCAAACCACACTATAAAATTCTAGGCTTCTTTGTATGATTTTCCTACACTTCTTGCATTATATATGTTTCCCTAAGCAATGGAGTTAAATATATGGTTTCTAAAGATTAATCCTGTCTCTATTCCATTTTTATGATTACTGTTAGGTTTGGTTTTCTCTAGTGCTTTCTAATTCTCTATGGCTTAAACGATTGTAAGTGGTTAGCTAAGTCCCTGAATACCCTAAAAGTCATTATTCTTTCTCGTAAGTTCCTTCTCCTTCTTTCTCCTAAGTTGAGCCTGAGGAGAACATGTTCATATAATCCATTTTATCCCATTTTTTATTTATCGAGGACCTAAATCTCACTTCTTTGTCTTTGTCCATTGATTAGATCTGCAGATATATTCCTTGACCCTATTTTGCTAGTATGTATTTCCTAATTATTTCCTGTTGCAGGATATGCACTTTTCACTTCTAACAGAGATTTTGCTAGCTCATCAAGGATTTACTTTTCTCCTTACATTATAATCTATATTTTTTAAATAGCTTCACATCTTACAGAACTTGATTCCAAGTATACATATTTCAGCAAATATTTTGGAATTTAAGCTTCTGAAACAGTGTTCTGATCGATCTACTGCTATGGCCTTTGAACACTGAAAAGAGTTGTAACTAACCATCTCAGTTACTTCACTTTGAGCTTAAAAAATATAATATTTTTACATTGCTTTGTTCAGGGAGAATGTTTTTTAATTTGTTAAATCGAACCACCTTGTGGCCAAAGGGTACTGAATGTCACTGTTTCTCACAATTTCTACTAACCCTTTTTGAGCAGGCTAGTTAAATTTCTCTCCTTTCTGGATCATAAAAATGCCCTCGGTGATGATGCATGCTTGATTAGTTTTGTTTTTATCCAACAGCTGTATTGGTACTTAATGTCCCCCATGACAGATATGGTTTTGTTCATCTTGGGAAATGATCCAGGAATCTTTTCCTGTTTCAGCCAATCTTCCTGTTGCTTTGCAGATGTTCAATGTAGTTCCCTTCCATACTCCTTTTCTAATACTCTTGATCAATGTACTACACTAAGCTTTTATATATTTATTAACTTTTTTTTTTGGTGCATGTTAATCTACATACATGCTAGTGTTGCAGTTAATTTGAATTAGTTTAATACAGTTTGTCAATGGAAGTGGGGTAATCTGCCTAACTTGCTAGGCAGAAAAAGCATCCAGGATAAGCATTCAGGATATTGGATACTTTCCTATCCAAAAGGATGCAGGATCTCACATGCCCATATACTCAGTAAAATGTGGTATTTGATATAAATTATTTCAGGTAATTAGGTTGTTGGCCTAGAGTTTCAGTAAAATATTTCACCATAATTTTATACACCATTTACCCCTTCCCCCAACACTTCTTTTTGTCTCAATGTAGGCATTTTATCCAGTGGTTTTAACATGAGAGCTTTTCAGAATTACATTGTCAGGTTTCAGATATGATTCTATTACCCCAAAAAAACCACTTGGCACTTTTTTTTTAATTGCTTGTATTAAAAGAACCTCTGTCACCTCAGCTGGGATTAAAATGTAGATATGCATGGACCAGAAAATATACTCACATGAAATCAGTTGCTGTTCTGAAAATCAGACACTTCAGAGAACCAAGTCAGACAAAGAATAGGCGAACAGAGGTATTAATATCTTATTTTACAGATAAGGAACCGAATAATAGAGAGATTAAGGTCAGACAGGGAGGCTGCGGTAGGTCTGGGAACTAGTCCCAGCATACTTCCTTAATCATAAAACCATTCTTCATTCTGGAAGATTTTATTGTTTATTCTTCAAACACATTCTATGGAGCTGAAAGAGAAGCAGAGCTTGGATCAAGCCTCAGACCCAGAGTAACAATAACTTTGCTGTTTGACTTAGAGACTAACTCTAGGATAGAGTCTCTGCTGAAGTCTCTGAGTTCTTAGAAGTGCAGTTCTTATCAGCTGGCGATCTAGAGGCATAAAGATTTTGGTTCTCTGTAGTTAAATTCACATCACATCAGTTTTTATATGTCTAATTCCAATAATTTTTAGTTAGTTTTAAATAAATAAAAGCTACTTTTGTTTTACATTTTTTACATTAATTTACATTATTTGATAATACAATTTTCTCCATCTTGTCTAATTTGTACAAGTAAACACACCTTTAGGGCATTAATATGCTATTCTGGTATAAGTGAGAACCTGATGATCCTACTTGTCACTGCCTATATTTTAACAGTCTGTGGAGTCCGAGATCTGCTCATTTACACCAAAAAAAAATTCAGATTTGTCCTGGTCTCCTGTCACAGGGGATTTTCACTGTACCAGAAGCTATGTTTTGAAGTTTCTTAATGGTTCTAAAAAGGAGTAATAAATGTCAACAGGCAAAAAGGCCAAAAACCAGGGAGAACTGATGCTCACTAAGAGATCTTTTGGGGATTAGTCATACCAGTTCTTGGTTCTTTCTTTCCGCAGGCATTTTTGCAATAAATTATGTAAGATTTAAAAGGAAGATAAATGTTAAAGATTCATCTGCCTAGTCGACAAGTGAATGAAAATTGAAGAAAATAGACCTCGAATTCAAATCTCCAGTGATTTTAAGAAGCGAGTCTTGCTATTTATAGCTTTAATTATCTTGAATTCTATGTCTTCCATGGCTTATACAAAGAAGCACAAAACATATATTTTAAAAGAAACTTGTAAATGCATTTTTATCAAAATTAGTTGTGTTCTAAATTATGTATACCTTTTATAGAAATGGATATTGCTATTTCAGGAATTTATACTCGTTTTTCCCATATTAACACAAAACAAAACAAAACCAAAACACAAAGAGAAAACTCCACAACATATATTCACAACTGAATTATTTCAGTTATAATAGCCTCATAGTTCATACACTACTTATTTATCTTATAATTTATTTTAGTGATTGCACAGCTCCCCTCCTTCCTCAGCATAATATTTATAGTTGTTTTAGGACAATGAATGTATCTGTTTAACCTTATGTTGTTTTTTTTCAGTCCTGTCTATAGATGCTCTTTGTATTTGTACAATAATTCCAGTTAAGCACCAAAAGAATTTTGAGTGTTTCAGATTCTTAAATGAGCATTATATCTGCTCAACGTAAAATCATTTTCTGAACTGTAATGCAAGCTGTAGAGTCAGATGATAATTTTTTCTGTCCTTGCCCTTTGCATTCTTAAGAACAAAGTTTTTCTCCACCTCATATCCATGGAAATCCTGTCCATAGGATAGTCCTGCAGTAGTCTGCTCTGGTTGTTTTTGAATGATATTGAAAATAATAGACCCTAGTCTTTAAGGGAGACCTTTGGACTAGTTTCCCCTTCATTATTGTTACAAACTGGCAAATACATAAATCTAGAGACTGCCCTCGGTCACACTGATCACGCCAACCCCACTTCCCTCTGAAAACATTCTCTAAATCTGACTAAATGGAAGACCCTGAGTCATATTTGAATAAAGCCATCCACTGAGTCATTGAAGCACAGGATATTTTAGGTTGGAGGAGACATCTGGAGGTTATCTATGCTGACTTCCTCAAAGCAGAGCTGGCCTTAAAAACAGAGCCCTTAATGTGGTAAAGGCCTACTGGTCCACGAGTTCTTACGCAAAGTATCACAGAATCAAAGAATCAGGTTGGAAAAGACATCTGAGATCATCAAGTCCAACCTCTGACTGAACGTCATATTGTCAGCTAGACATGGCACTATGCACCATGTCCACCCTTTTGTTAAACACCTCCAGGGACAGTGACTCCACCAGCTCCCCGAGCAGCCCATTTCAATATCTAATCACTCCTTCTGTGAAGGAATTCCCCCTAATGTCTAACCTAAACCTCCTCTGTTGCAGCTTAAGACTATGTCTTCATGTCCTGTTGCTGGTTGTCTGGGAAAAGAAGCCAACCCTCACCTGGATACAACCCTCTTTCAAGTAGTTGAAGAGAGTGAAAAGGTCACCCCTGAGCCTCCACTTCTCCAGATTAAACAACCTCAGCTCTCTCAGCTGCCCCTCATATGTCTTTTTCTCTAGACCCTTCACCAGTTCTGTTGCCATTCTCTGGACACACTCCAGCACCTCAGTGTCCTTCTTGAAATGCCCAGAACAGGACACAGGACTCAAGATGTGCCCTCACCACTATCGAATATAGGGGGAGAATCACTTCCCTAGACCTGCTGGCCACAGTCTTTCTGATACAGGCCAGAATGCCATTGGCCTTCTTGGTGACCTGTGCACACTGCTGGCTCATGTTCAGCCTGCTATCAACCAGCACCTCCAGGCCCTTTTCTACTGGGTGGCTTTCCAGTCACTCTGCCACCAGTCTATAGTACTGCAAGAGGTTGTTGTGGCTGAAGTGTAGGACCTGGCACTTGGTCTTGTTAAACCTCTTAATGTTGGCCTCAACCCATCAATCCAGCCTTGATATTTGTCAATATCAATAAAGATATTGAACAGAACTGGGCCCAATACTGATCCCTGGGAAATGCCACTAGGAGAAAGGGAGTATTTTCTCAGTACTGCATGTAAGTATCTTTTAAAAAACCTTTTGGTTTGCGTACTCCATTTTAAAAAACCTTTTGGTTTGCATTTCTCCCACTTTACATGCTTCATATTTGTACTCTGGAGCTCATGCCTAGGTGGGAAAAGAGAAGGGTCAGATGTGAACAGTACAGGATTCAGAGTATGTAGCCTTCTACACAGCTCTATATATCCAAGTTACAGCTCTATGTCTTAAGGACTGGTCATGGATTTGTGCGAGTGGTGAATAAGTAGCTATTTTTGAGTAGAACAGTGCTTCTAACTCACGTGTATACCCATTACCACACTTGGCTAGCACAGGTTATGGTCTGTGAGCAGAATCCTTGCTCATGAACCATAGGAAGAAGTAAAATGCTTCTTTTAGGAAGGGATGATTCAGATATGCCAAACAGTACATTAGTTTTGCTTCACCTGAATTCAATTAGAGACTCTGTATGAAGCTTTTAAATCTCGCTGATTTTTTTACACTGAATTAAGAATAGCTAAGTGCAATAATCCCAATCAGGATTTTCTGTCCTGAAGAGGTGATTATGCTATGCTTCATATATCCTTTATCTGTTAGCATTCTGGATTTCTTATACTATGATTTTTTTTTAATATATTCCTTTCCTATAGATGTACAGTGGAACTGACATTTTTCTGCCTGATATAAGCCCTTTTGAGGAGGAATGATGGAAGACTGAAAGTTGTACTTTTTTCTTTCTTTTTTTTTTTTTTTTTTAAACCAGAAGATAAAAACTAAGCAGCTGAGCAGTTTACAGTTTGTAAGCTGTAGTCCTTGGATAAAACAAGAATATTGTTGGCTAAAAGCAGATTTTCTGCTTTGACAATTCTATTTTCACTAATATCAAGTTTCTTCTCAGCTCCTGCTCTGGTGTATAAATAACTTTCACTGAGGTAATTTACTGTTTCTTCCAAGAGAGGTTAGGATTTCTTTGTGTGTTTTCAAGTGTTAAAATCTCACCAGGGAAAAGAATATGCATTAAAACAAAATCTCCCAATTTTAAAGACAAACTCATGATTTTGAGGGAAAAGCCATGATTGGTGATTACATAAGATTGGCAGCATGAGAGAATTGGCTTTTAACATATTCAAAGTGGTAACCTGTAGAAAAGAAGATATTGTAATTGTGATCTGTAGTATCTGGTATTAGTACCTGTAATATCCAGCGGTTTGATACTTGTAGTTTGCACTGAGATGTATAATCACAATTGTTTTCCTTGTTATGTGCTTTACAATGCCCAACTATAAACTTAAACATGAATTATAAACTTTTCAAATTTACTGAAAATATCATGCTCTCTCTTCTCCTAGTAGCTTGTGATTAGATTACTTTTGTAAATTCCTTTTTTCGGTAGGCTCTATAGTTTCTACTTTCCGATTGATAGTTTCCTGTTATTTATGTTAGTTTGAGAGATTTAAATTTGAACATTGTGACAGATACTAGATTATATTTGCAGTGAACAAAGCATAGATCAGTAAGAAAGGACAACATGGCTTTGAGTCACCTTGTTAGTTTTCACATTGTTCAACCAAGGACCTGGATTTTTCTTGAAACAGAAAAGAGTCACATAATTCTTGTACACCCATAACTTCAAAAGGAAATTATGCCGTACAAATAATTTTTCAAGTTCCAAACATCCAACTAGTCTATGATGATCCCATAATGATGCTTGCTTTGTTGTTACAGAACAGAATAAATTGTACAGGATAAATCACATCTTCTCTGTTCTTAAGCAATATGAAGAACTAAAACAGATTGTGAACCAGGAGAGAGCTTTCCCCTTATGGTTTAGTAGCAACATTGTATTTGGTCTCCAGTATCACAACTAAAATCAAATAAAGCTGTGCATCAATTCGTCACTTCCATAGACTAAGCCACAGAACTTGAAACAAGACCATTTGAATTATGTATTTTAACTTGGAATGGCATATTTTCATTTTAAGGTAATGTCATTAACTAATAATATAATGTTTGACTCTTATTTGTGCTCACTACTTGGCTTTTTTTTGTGACATCTGGTCCTTACATACATATTCCTCTTGACATGTTAAACCGAAATTTACTTTCTTGCTAATTGCTCTGCTCCTCTATTCACTTAGACTGCTGTGAATTAGAAACAACCAAAAAACAAACCTACTGACTTAATCAAAATCAGTAGAATTAATCCTGTAAAAGTTCATAGGCGTGCCCTCTATTCATTGTCAAATTAGCTTTTTTCTCATCATAAACCTTTTCATGAATAAAGCTTTCTTGTTCAATTTTTAATACAATTATTAATTGTTATTTGTGAGTTATTGCAATGTCAGCCAACAATTCTAAATTCATCTATTATTAGTAAATCATTCATTTTGGATATTTGTCGATGATTATTCATTGTTTGCAAGGAGGAGTGGTAACCTGCCAGTGAAAGATCCAACTGGGCCTTGTTTTGCTAAATTACTTCTTTTTTTGAAACGAGGAAATGACAAAGCAACTACTTTACCTCTTTCATAAATACCTTTATAAGTGTTTGAATTTACATGTTCAGTATGAAGAGCAAGTCTCTCTAATAGTACAGAATCATAGAATCATAAGAATAGAATATATTAAATGTATGCACGGCAGAAATACCATATAAAGGTTCATAGATGCAGATAGTTCACAAAGGAACCATCACCCTTCTTTTTTGCATTGAACTATATGATTCAATAATAATTTTCTTTCATGTTTGGTCACTAGTAGTACTTGATGTATTCATAGTCCATTACTAAGGGAATTGTTCTTCATTCTTTTCGTTTGTGGAAGTAATACATCTGGCCTAGGTCAAGTAATGATCAGCACCAGAAGCTTCCCATATTTGCTAATGCAGCCTGGGTATTTTATACTGATTTTCCAAAATACAGTAACACTTCATTTGTGGCACCATGGAAATCTAGCAATCTTGAATGCTTTGATTTGTAACCTTGATAATGTTCTTTTAGCATATATTGTTGCTGTGTAGTTTCTTAGCCAATTTTCTCTTAAGTGAGATAAAAAAAAATCTCTGTATTGTTAAGTAACATCCCTTGGACATCTATTTGTTCCATGTTCTTGACTGTTCATTTTAACTATTCTATAGATGTTGGTGCTACTTTTTATTAATTCTTATTGGCTATTTCTTACAAACGGTGGAGTTTGTTTAAATTACAAACTTTTTGAAACAGAAACTGTGCTTTGTGGTATGTAAAATGCCTAATACTTTAGGTTCAGGGAAGTACAGGAAGATTTTTTGAGCTTCAAACGATCCCTAGCTACAAGAAGCATTTGTCAGTAAAACATCTTGTGAGAGGTTTTTTTACTTTGTACTCTCCATACTGCAAAGTCAAAATT
Organism: Cephalopterus ornatus; assembly: GCA_013396775.1. NCBI lineage: Eukaryota > Metazoa > Chordata > Aves > Passeriformes > Cotingidae > Cephalopterus > Cephalopterus ornatus. The sequence continues at coordinate 25,609 of VZRE01010274.1, read as the reverse complement.
TTGTGTTATAGTATTTGATGTTTCATTTTAGAAAACCTTAACGAAGTAGTTTAAGAAAGAGGTGAAATTATTAATGGATAGTGCAAAATTGATCAGTAGAATGTGAGTTAACCTTGTTATTGTTAATAATATAGAGAATTTAAAAAATACGACTATCAATATAAATATCAAAAATTAAGCTAACTGAAACAGCAGTCAAATAAAGTAAATGCAGAAGGCTAAAGACTGTTGTGATAGATATTCCAGATTTTTGTGGACATCATGTATAGCCATTTTCCCGCCTCCATAGATTAAACATGAAAACAGGAAATAAAAAGAAATGCTCCTTCAGGATAACAGAGGAAATTTTTGGGATATAAGCCTCATTTCCAGGCTTCAGGTGCAAAGATAATTTGCTTTAGTTGTAAAGTCTGTTGAGATTCTCAGAGCAATGGTGCTGTTATACAATGACAATGAAAGAACTGAATTATTTTTTATACTGCAAGAGAAGTGAAATTTCATCAAATGGTTAAGAAAAACACCGCTTAAAAAGATGAATCAAAATGCAATATGTTTAATTTTGAGAGTAAAATAACTGTGTTTCATTTTTTTCAATGTTTAAATTGTGCTTTTACTTGCAAAGACCCCTGTGGTTTAAATAACCCAGTCCGTGTACCCTAATAAAAATCCCATTAAATTAAATGGCCACTAGGCATATAGAATGTCCTGTTGCAATTTCAAGAGACAGTTTGTTACAAGACACCCTGCTATGTACCTTTTATTTTATCAAAATAAAGGAGAAAAAGAAAAGGTTGCAAAATGTGTTTATTTCTATGAAAAATATGTTTCCAGTGTACTAGAAAAAATTGATGTGTTGTGTGTTGGTTTTGTTGAGGGCTTTTTTTTAAATGGAATGAAAGAGTTGGTTTATTCCATGTCTGGTACATTTATAGCACAACCTACAATAAATATATATAATCAGCAGAATCGATCAGTAATTTTCATCCTCTGAACTATTACTTGTTTCTTTTGGAAGGTGGCAATTCAAGAAGTAATTCAGTTTATATTGTATTAGAGTAAACTGTTTTAGAGCACATACTGCACTTGTTTGCCAGCAAACATTATTTCTGAAATAGGGTACTGTTTTTCTTACAAATGTTTTTCTTTCCTTTCTTCTCTTTAAAAAAAAAAAAACTAAACAAAACAAAAACCATACCCAATAAAACCCTCAAACCTGTGGATATATTGAATACTTGTGAAAACAAATTACAAATATCACACTGAGATGAGTTTAGTACCTATGGTTCTCAGCAGATATTCCCCTCTATCCTGCCTACCCAAGCAAGGCTTGTGATTTTGTTGAAGTACAAAACAAGAAATAGGATTGACTATCAAACTAATTTTACTTTGTGAGATTTTATCAGAAGCTTATATTTCCAGAAGTTGCTAAACCTCCTATCTAGCCTTCCCATATCTCCTTCATACTCATGGAAATCAGTTTTGAAATTTAATTTTTTTAAATTTGACTCATATATTCTGTTCCAATCCTCTTTCACTGCTTGCTTCCTGTTCCATCACTTTACACCTGGACAATTCCATTTAATAATATCCAATTCTGAAAGATATATAGGCTCTCCAGAATTCTGCTCACCTCATGTCTAGTCTGTCAATTCCTTCTTATGGTTTCTCCTAAAAATGAATCGCCAGCATCTTCATCAGTAGCTCTATCATAGCAGAGGCATATATGCAAATGATGTTTAATGACAACATAAGGATATATAAAATAAATTTGATATTGTCTCATGTAAGGATATAGATCCTCAATTCTTATTTCAGTCATTGGTCCCTTTTATTGTGTCCCAGTTAGTTAGAGCAGCTGGGACCAGTTCCTCACTGCGTGGGTGTAACCCAAACTGTGTATTCTATACCCTCTATGCCATTCCCCAGAAACTGTTAACGACAGGCCATTTGCAGCAGCTGCCCAGAGCACACCTGACCCCTCAGGCTATAAACTGGGTGTTAAGAGGCCTGTGAGATAGGAGAATGTTCCTGTTCTCACACCCAGGACTCATAATCACTCGTGGAACTCCCCACCCTGGGGGAGGGGCTAGGCATTCCTGCCCCAACCTGAGTGTATATAATCTTGGGATCTGGGGACTTCTGGTACCACTAGCGGAATCCAGAGGAGGACCAGAACCTTGACTGGACTGCAACCACAACTATATAAAAGGTGTTGTAGTTGTACCTTTCTGAGTAATTCAAACATTGTTGTAGATAGTTTTGACTTTGTACCTTCCAGTTCATCCTCTGTCAAGCTGTGTCATGCTACCTGTGGTTCTGAAATTCTGTTGGCTATGTTGAATTTTTTTCTGAAGACATAATTATCTTGACACTGTCCTCTCCTTTAACCAGTTGTTAATGATGCCTTAGGCTTCTTAAGATTTGCAGCAAACGTGAATTTTTAGTATGGCTGTAAAGTTACTTGCACTTTAGAATAGCACTTGACATTTACCGAATGCTGTTCTCACACTTCATATCAAATTTTCTAAATTCTTCAGGTTTTGTTTAATGTTTTTTCAAGGGAAAATACTCTAGCAAGCACATGTTGTTTGGGACACATGCACCTGGACCAGAATAATAAGATATCATTATAGCCAAAGCAACCTTGAAGGCCCAGGAACCTTGGAAGTACTCCAAAGACAATGCGTGATGTGAGGAGGAGGAAGATGAGGAAGAAAGGGGTCTTGAGACCTCTGACTCAAGTTCTGGGGAGGTATGCCGGGGGACAGATCTGGAGAGGTCCTGGATGAGGATAGCTCTTGGATTGAATGGATTAGTACTATAAAATTGCAGAATCTCTCAACACTCGTGTGCATGCATGCGCCTATGTACTGTGTGCACCTGAAAGCTTTCATTAAAGAACTGCTCTCTCCCTTACCTATACTAATGTTGTTTGGAGAATTTTTCTTCTATTTTAGGCATCACTTCAGTGAGATAAAAAGACAGTCTGCCCTCAAAAGTTTATCACACTACTGTTTAAAGTATCCTCATGTAGTTATTTGTCTTTAACTATTATCACAATTTCTCTTGTTTTTTAACAGCCAGCTGCTAAACCAACCTAATGTATTAACGCAGAAATTTTCCCCTGAATGACATTAACAAAATAACACTGATAATAGCTATGTGCTGCTCATACTTGTTGTAGATCCTTCATTATTTTCTTCTGCTTATATCATTTATACTCAGATTAAAATATCCTTGCATAGATAAGGTTTATTAATTGGTAGATGTTCATGAAATGGTCTTTATTTTCTGCCGTTCTCTTTCCAGTTTTGAATGGCTCCTTGAAGTTTACAGGCAAATAGACTCAACCCACTTTTGTTTTAAATTTTTTTTCTTTAAAAACAGGGCATGTGGTAACAACATTATACTTTCAGTCTTTCTCAAAGATTAAGTTTTATAGGAGAACAGATGGATATTGGCTGTCTTAAGATTCTTATAGACCCTTCATGGTACTAGAAAGGACGTGCTGACCCTACTCAGTCTTAAAGAACAACTTCACTCCACTAGGTAAAACTCAAGGAATTCTGCTGTTAACCCTGGGTCAGCTATGCAAAAAAATTGATGTCCGTATTGAGATCTTAGAGGACAATTAAACTTTCTTGGCTGAAATTTGACATTATGTCAGCAACAACTGGCTTAAAAAGTAAAAGCAAATAGTGTTCTTTTGAAAATCATTTATAATGAATTTTTTCTGAGTATGTCATGATTCTGAAGTGCCGCCCTGTTATGAAGCATTAAAGGAGTGCAACAAAAGTGTATAAATGCTTAAATTTTCCATGACAAATCTTTTAAATGGGGTTTCTAGCACTTCCTATGACTTTGAGGAAACAGACAAAGCATGCAAGTGTGAGAGGGAAAAATGCCTTTCATTCCTGTATTAGCTCTTTAATGTAAATATTTAAATTATATGTAAATAATGTTATGTATATTTTAATCACATTGTCTTCTTACAAGCAACATTCTTGCCCCCCCCATGTAATTAATATGTAAAAGAAGTTACTGATAGAAGGCAAAATTCAACAGTCTGCATTTCTCAGCATTGTCATTTTTCAGATGGAACTCACAGGTGTCTTTTAAATAATAAATTAAAAGGCATGATATTTTTTTTCTACTCAGTTGTTTGTTAATTACCTCTGTGACAATAATGTATTTGCATATTTAATTTCCTCCATTGTAAATGAGCACCTTTGAACCACTTTATTTTATAGTATTCTTGTATTCTTCATTTTCATGCATTTGATTTACTCAATTAAATATCTTTTCCTTCAAGGATATTGGAAAGTATTAGAATCCCATACAGAGATCAATTGTTTCCAAATACAGTATTAGAAGAGTTACAAAGGAGTTCTTAATATGAAGCAGATGTTAAAAAATCAGAGTTCTTTATTTTGTCAGAAGTTATCTTCCCCTTCCCCTTTCTGTGTGCAAAATCTGAACAAACATGACTGTGTGTGGACTGATTGAACTAATGTATAGGAATAAGAAAAATACCATTCACTTGCAATTTTTGTGTAGATGACAAGGAACATACTACAGCAGTCCTGGTGCTGTTGTCCAATCAGTGGTCACTACTGACTAATTATAATTTATTTGGAGATTTCATATGTCCTCTGATAAGTCTTTCTGTTTTCCTTGACCCTACATAGCCCTACTACTGAGTCTGCCCAGTAGCATTCCATTCAGCTGCACTGTCTGTGGGAGGATGATTCCCAGATTGCATTACAGTCATGCAAAAAAACCCATTATTTTGGTCATGACTGTATACATGCGTAATCATCTCCGCTGATTTGCAGTCCTTAGAGATGTCATAAAGCTTTTTTTAAAAAGTCTTTATTTTTTTGTGTGTTCTTGCCCTCCTGTCAGGTATCTAGACAACATTTTGAAGAAAAAAGAAAGTTCACTTTTTTTTCCACTCCCTGCCCTTTTCACCTCTACCTTCTTTCATCCTTAGCTATCTCTTTCTAGCATTGTACATCATTCCTCCACCTCCATGATGCTATTTCTTCCTGATTTCTAACCTTCCATTATGTGCTCCTTAATCTGTCATACTCCTCTCTGAATCCTTGACACGTTGCAAGTAAATCCTAATCTCTGCCATTCATCGCTGTTTCAAGTGATAGTATTGGACAGCCCTAAAGGAAGCCAGCACAGCATTTCAGAGACTGGGAGAAAAATGTATGGGTTGCACATTGGCAGTGTTGGCAGTTCTACCACAGCATCACTTCAACATTTAATCAGCTACAAAAGCCATTTAATGCTTGGGATACTCTAGTGCTATAAATATGATCCCTTAAGTAATTACACAGCTTTACGTCCTGTAATATATTTGGTAACACTTTATTTAAAGTGTCTTCAATGCATTTCGATGCATTTTTAATTTAGGCTGGATACAGCTATGATTGTATGCTAGACAAATAGCAGTTCAAATTTAAATGAATGCATTGACATTTCACAACTAGCTAATAATTAAATAACTTGGGATATAGCAGATGAAAATATCAGTATATTTCAATGATGAATTACTAACTTTTATGAAAATATATATGCTATATAGTATATTATAAAGAACAAATAAAATATATGAGTCACATTACATATTTTTGAGTGAATTAGTACTTCACTGGCCTTCAGAGTTTTACATCACTGTAAATACAGACTAAAATTGAAGAGACACAAACATTATTGCACCTGTGAGCTCAGAGTAATATATTTCACAATGTAATGTTAGAATAACAATTGCTTATTCTGTAATTTGCACTACAATTAAAGTGCTAGCTGATGACCTCTTCTAGCAGAACACTTCAATATTTAAAACATTCACTTACTTCCAAAAATAGAAAAAGTAAAAGTAAGAAAAAAATAAAGCCAAACATCTTTTTACTAACAGCCATTATCCAGATAGATCAACTACTGATGAAATCTATGAAAGAGTAAGATGCTTCTGCCATGCAAGGTGCATTTGTATAGTGTTTCATCTTCTTAACCCTGAAGAATTTGGTCAAAGATGTACATCTAGAAGGATTCAAACCTTTATTATACAACACTATTCAAAGTTTTACCTAGCTACTGTATTAAACCAACAAAATAATTTTTTATTATGCTTGGGTTTCTTCATTTAATCAGTAAACTTTACTACAAACAGTAATAAAATTTTCACTTTTGTGAAACTATGAAAACAATAGAGTCTTATATTAGTTTATATAACGATATATATATTTAATATATGTATTAACACCATTCTTAAGGAAGTACAATTCTAAAACAATCAAAATTATCAAGGGGAATAGAGATGGTAAGAAAGCTTTGTGGCAAATGAAGGCTATGTGCTGACCTAGAAGACCTGAGTAGACTAAAGAAAAAAACATGACTGAAAAGCATTTCAGCTAACCTTATGGTGAATAATAATAAATTATAATAACCATGTATTTTAGTATCCATTGAAAGCTTATGCCTTGAGTTCAATGAGAAACTACCTGTTTAAAAGGAATAGATCCAACATGAGGTGGATCAAACAAACAGTAAGACGAATCTTTTATTTTCTTCTTTCTTTAATTCAAATGCAATCACTAGCAAAAATGAGGGAGATTTCACAACAGTCTAAGTTAGGTTGTGTCAGTGTTTCATCATTCAAACAATTATAAAGCATTTTTTATTTTTTCCTAAAACTGAATGTACATCAACTTATATCTAGTTTCATCAGAACTGATAGGAGGGAATAATTATTTTCAGTGTCCTACAAAGGATAATTTTGTTGGTGAAGCTCTGACCTGCATTGCTTGTTTAATGTTTTTGTAATGGAAACATGTAGCTGACTCATATTTAATTTCAAAGACATTAGATTCTTTTCTGTACTCCAGTACAGGTCTCATTTTCTATGAGTGCATTTAAATACTCTCTTTGAACTGTAGATCTTTGCTCATGCTTTCATTTAATTTGCTCTCGTCAATTTCTTGCTTTCTTTCCAATTAGCCAAGATGATTTTGATTTATGATCATATTCTCCAAAGAGCTTCCAAGTCTTGTTCTCTGCAGTTTCCTGCAAAAATGTCACTCTGACATCCAAATTGCTGAAACCGTTAAGTGAAACTTGGCCTACAATAAATCCTATCAGAAAGAGATCTTTTCCCTTTTTGTCAGGGACATAGTGTTAATTCTTTTTGAGGGTTAGTGCTAAGATTTGTTGTACATGACCCAGTCAATTTGTTGTAAAAATGACACGGATGTAAGTTATATCTAGATATCAGTATTTCTTTAGCTTTCTTAGGAGCCAGGTCATTTGAATAATACAAAAAATATTGCGTATTCCAAATATCCAAACAAAAATTCCTCCCATACTCACTGTATTCTGTCAAAGAAAGAAATTAGAAAAAATTCATCATCATTTGCTCTTGTCAAATCAATGTTAATTATTTTCTCTTACATTTGTATTTTCAGGTATGTATTTGATTATTTAACAACTTTACCCTGACTTTTTCCAGAGGTGAAAAGGAACAGAATTTTTGAGTTTTGCTCTTCTACTAAAGACAGTTACTATAATTCCTCTCCCTCAGTCTTTGGAGATGACAGTAAAGACTTAGAGATTGCTTCAGAAAAGTGTATGACCCTGACAATTCAGGCTGTTCTAACTGTATATTTTTCAGTCCATTCTTCTTATTTGGACTATGTTCCTATCTTCTGGATAAACTCAAGTAGCTAGTCACAGTTTAATGTTTTGGTGAAGATTAAAGAAACTGAAAGGCATGGAATATTTCAGCTTTTTTCTATGCCATCCATTATTTGCTCTTTTTTCCACTTGGTAATGGAATTATTCTCTCCTTTGTTTTCCTCTTATTTATCGTGTATTTATAGAACCACTTCTTGTTGCCTTTTGTGTTTCTTTCTGATTGACTCAGCCTCCCTGGATTTTTCCTACATACTCATACATTTTGTTTGCAAGCATATGAGTTCAGATTCAATTATCATATTCTCTGTGAATATTGTATTGTTATTATTATCATAATTGTTAATATTATTATTTTACATTATAATTTAGGCAGATCCATTTGAAAATTTGTATTTTAAACATAGTATTTATTCATAGGACTCTCATCTCATGCATTTGCGTAGAAATATACTGAGGTGATAAGGAATAGTCATCATTTAATTCTTGAGTCACATTTGTTTTTCTTTCCTCCTTATCTTTATTCTTGCTTGATATTTCTAGCTCTTATCTATAGTATTCTGGAAGTTGCATGCATTACTAATATAGTAATTCCAAATATTTCACTGTTATTTTGCATGGTTTTCTGTCTTTTATCAGATAGAGTGCAAGTGAACAGTGAGGCTCCCTGAGAGTAACAAGTGCTAAAGATGCATGTCCCTGCCTTTAGTTTGGCCAGTGGAAAACTCTCATTCACTAGAATTTCAGTACTTAACTTCTTTCTTACTTTCAGTGGGAGTAGAAACCATCATGGGACATTTTTTCCACATAGAATATCTTTTCAGGGGCTAGTAGTTCATCACAACTGGAGTGGTAATTTCAGTATTTTAAAATATTGATACATTTTGAGATTTTTATTGCATTGCACTTCATTGGAATGGAATACCATATATATATACTCTCTATAACATTCTTCTTCTCCCAGAGGGATGCGTAGCTACTGCAAACATTAAGGTGAAAGCAATCACCATCAGCTGACAGAGTGGGGTCAATGCATCTTGCAGCAGTAGGACAGGGAAGCAAGGAACACAATAAATGTTTTACTGGAAATGTTATCATTCAAGTCAAGAAGATTCTGTTGTTGAGTGCAAACTAATCTAAAGAGTCGTATTGAATAGGATGTGTCATTGCTGCTTTGAGATAATTCTTTAACAGATAAAGTCAGTTCATATAAAAGCTTCATGTTATTTCCTAACAATTTCTCCTTCCTGTTTTTTTTCATATAGTGTGAGTTTTCCAAAATAAACATTGCACCTGTCCTAATCAGTGTGATTAATGAAAACTGTCAATGTATATTCCTTAAGCATAAAATTTGCAATTCCTGGCCATTTAGGGTGTGCCTATGTTCACTGTAGCATTTGTTTTGTCCAGAAGTCTATCTATTGCAAAAAATACATGTATGAAATGAGAAAGTACTTAATAAATCAAACTATCAAGAAAATACTCTTCCTTTTTCGCACTGTCAGAAAAAGTAGCCAATTTAAATAAACTAGGAATTGTCCTACTAGACCAGGCCAATCCAGTTAATAACATGTCTTCAAAAATGTGGAAAAGCACTTTCCTGTGAGGGAAATGATTTAGGGTTTAGGATCCCTCAGCATCTTCCCATGTTCCTGTAGTCTGGGGTATCAAAATTCTGATTCCTTTCATTACAAAAAAAAAACAAACAAAAAATTTCTACTTTATAGAGGAATGCAGAGAAGAGAAAATAAATATATGGAATGAAAACCTCACAGTGATCCAAAAGTCTAGGAGCATAAAGAGTGAATGAGTCATATTGAGCATAATTAGATATTTTAAATGCTTCTAAAAATATTTGCTCCTCCTGGAACCCAAAAGGTTAGCCGTCCAGAAAGGGAGGCAACCAAAGCCAGTAATTTTTAATGTTTTGCTTTTTCCCTTCTGTGCTTTCTTCTGCCTTTCCATTTTCCTTCGTGCCTGTTTTTGTTTTTTCCTACTAAGAAAATATCATCATGATCCAGCTGACAATATTTCATGGAAGAAGTTACAAATCAGTTGAAATAATAATGTCTGATTTTTCTTAATATGTGTTTGATCTGAATGATAAGATGAAATTAAGAAGGGCACACATAGGTGCCATATATACCAAATTTATAGTAAGAAAGTTAAGATGAAAAGAGATGAGTTGTTCTTGAGACCTATTGTACCTCCTGCATCATCTGATACATCAAAAAAAGTCAAGCCATAGCTTATGCATAACACATAATGGTGGTAATTATACACTGAGTTTTACATAGGCTTATATGGATAAGAATTTAATAAATGTGGAATCCGCCAAGGCGATAAATGGAGAAAGTTTCGTAAGGATAGATTTCCTCTTTGATCTGCAAACACAAAATCAAAATGAGACCGTTACGAAGCATAGCTTTTAAGTAAATTGCTTCTCTGATAGCAGGTCTGTACGTAGACTTAGTAGGGAAAAAAAGCTAAATTAAGTATTAAGGCAAATGCTCTCTTCTTGAATATTTATATGGCTTATTTTACTACTCTCCTGTCACTACTGGTATCAGAGAATCGGGCAATTTAGAATGCTGCAATATTTGTCCTATAAAATAGAGGTCATTTTATCTAAAAGCTTGCTGCCCAAGAATGTTAAAGCAATACAGCCAGACCCTTTACACTGAGCGATGAGATAGAGATTATTCAGCCATTTAGACCAAAACAGGCTTTCTGAAAGAAGCAGTTTACATTTTTTCTCTAAAATTTACTTGCAGTATAAAAGTTCAATAACTCATTGGAAATTGCTGTGTATTTATCCTTTGGCTTGGGAAGCAGCTATTGTATCCTGTTCCTGAACTTCTCAGAAATTCAAGTAAAAGAAGAACACTCATAGACTCTTTTTTTTTTTTTATCTGCTCTTTGTTTTTCATACATATACAGAACATAAATGCCAGATAGTGGAAGTAGAATTTCACACTCATTTACCAACCTCAATATTAAAATTCCAGCAATACATCACTTACTTCACTCTAACTTTTTCAAACAAACTGTGTAATGTGTCCTCTTCTGCAATATAATCTGATATATACAGATCATATAATGCTCAATAAGTTTTTTGTTAAAATATCCTAAAAATAACATTTTGTTGCCCATCTAACAGTGACCTTTTAAGAAGGATCTAGTTGTTGCAGACAAGAAATTTGAAATCAGTTGCTATTCAAATTTTTGTTGTAATTTCTTCAGAAATTTTCCATTTTTCAATTAAAATCAAAGTTGGTAGATTCTGTATACTCAAGTTCTTGTCTCACATCAGACACAGACAGACTAACTTTTCTCACAGCAAGGAGGCCCGAAACACTTATGTACCAGTTTTCAGAGGTTTCATGATGAGGAGAATTTAAGGACCCTCATATGTATATACCCCCATGTGTATACTACAAGCCCATTTCATCCACAGAACGCTGGAGAGTGAAAACGTAAAAAGAGGGATTTAAGAAACCTAATCAATGAAGGAAGAGGAACTACTACTTTAATAAGATGGAAGTGAATTTGCAAAGAGATGAGTTGAGGTTGCAGCTTAATTTTGACTTGCCAAACGTTTACATGACAAAGCTGAAAAATGTGCTTGAAAAACTTTGATTGGCAATAATGATAACCTAAATATTGTCATAGGTCTCTGCTAAAGAGTTCTGTCTGTTTTTCTTCTGTTGCCTCTTCCAGGAGCGGTAAACTCCCTGTATATTTGCCTGTAAATAATTTGTCAAATCTTTGATTTCTTATTCCATTAATGTTCATAGATTATTTTTTATGTTAGACCAAGCTCTGTATAATGTCTTCTGAACCCTGGCAGAATCTTAAATGTGAGATGTGTTACATATCTAGTCCCTAGTTTTAGAATAGATTCAGTCTCTACTCTTGCCAGAGATTCCCCACTTCCTACATCTCTGTCCTACTCTCTCCTATTTTTATCACAGCTCTCCATAACGTTCTTCCAGGTGTGTACTCTCAGTAGCTCTAGGGAAGATGCATTCACTAAGAACAACAGATTCTACCTGTCTCTGTGTGTGAAAGCCAAAATGTTGAAAATCCAGTGTCCTCTTGTGATACACAGTCATAATAATTTTAATAGGTCATGCTATAACCACATGGTACTGAAGTGAAGAGAAACAAATAGCAGTCATAAGAGCTTCAACATTTTAGACTCCCAAAACCTTTTATCAAAGTCCCAATGAACATTTGAACTTCAGATAAGACATTTTAGAATGTTAAGTAAGTGACTAGGATGCAAAAGAACTTTGGAGTACTGCATATTCCTCTGCCCACAAGGAAGTTAGCATTTCAAAGACAAATTTGAAAAGAGAGTAATCAAGAAAATACATTCATCTCAGTGACTATCACCTGATGATAAAGTTCAGGATGTCTGTACTGAACGCCAAAGGTAATATGATTTACACTGTGCTCTTCTACTTGGAAAGAGAGCTGTAAGTAAAACAAAAAAAAAACCACAAAAAATCCACAAGGAAGGTCTAATTAGAATTGCTGATATTTAAACACTGGAGAAAAACTGAAGCCATTGTTTTCACACATCCTGCTAATACTGGATAGTATCTTGCACTATATTGAACAGATATTTGCCTGTAATTAAAAAAAAAAGATTAATGCGTTCTTATCAAAAAGACCATTTGAATAATAACAAAGTTTGACTGCCAACATCATTTCTCTTCCGTGGATTAGCAGTCTTTTAGAATTATCTGGAAATAAAAATTAGAGTTTCCTTATATATATTACTACCATCAACAAGGTAGGTATAGTATTTATCCACTCCTGAAATTGCTAGATATGTATGTGTTCTTCCTCACTTATTTGCATATACTTAACATAACAATAAAAATGCTAATTCTTGAGTAAACATATCTATATTAGAATAAAGATGTCTAGTTTTCAGAAGATGCAAAATCTTCATTAAAACTAACACCATGAATATTTACCTGCTTGATAGAGAGACTGCATGAATGTTTTCAACCATTTTCTGTAGCAAAGATGAGAAGGATTTCATGTCACAGCACATGGAATACCAAGCATAACTGCTGCAGTTAAAGACCCATTTTCTCATGATGAATTTGGCATACAACAGCTTTCTGATGAGCAAGGAAGAAGTGTTTAATCATCATGAAGAAGGGAAGACTTCAGTTCTGGTTTGATTAGAATATCAAGAGGCCCCTTAGAATTTAGGTTTATATGACCCAAACCTTGGGCTTAGGCTTACAAGTTAATTTCATAACAAATTATTTCTGCTTGAACCATCTATTTTCTGAGGAAATGTCCTGATTTTGGCTGGGATAGAGTTAATTTTTTTCCCAGTAGCTGATATAGCTCTGAGTTTTGGATTTAGGGTGAGAACAGTGTTGATAACACACAGATGTTTTAGCTCCTGCTGAGCAGTGCTTACATAGTCAAGGCCTTTTCTGCTCCTCACTGCATCAGTAAGTGGGCTGGGGGTGCACCAGCAGTTGAGAGGAGACACAACCAGGACTGTTGACCCAAGGGATATCCCGTACCATGTGGCATCGTGCCCAACATATAAATTAGAGGGAATGCTGGCCGCTGCTCAAGAACAGGCTGGACATCGGTTGATTGGTGGTAACCAATTGTTTCTCATTTGCATCACTTGTCTTTCCTGGGTTTTATTTCTCTCTCTTTTTGTGATTTTCCTTTTCATTAAGCGCTTATTATTGGCAGTAATATTAACATTTCAATTATTAAACTGCTCTTATCTCCACCCACAAGTTTTCTTAGTTTTACCCTTCCAATTCTCTTCCCAATCCCACCATGGCAGGAATGAGCAAGTGGCTGTGTGGTGCTTAGTTGTTAGCTGGAGTTAAACCATGACAGGAAATAGTCAGAATCCATCCATATCCAAAGTATATTAATATGATACTTGCCTTTCCTTTTGCAAGTATCTTTTCAAATTTTGTTTCCAAATCACTTGATTTTGTTTTCATGGTTCTATTTCTTGACTATATTCAATTTGAATTTTGTCTTTTTTTTTTTTTTGTGACATTATCAAACTCTAGATCTGCAATCTGAGATAAAACTAGAAAGAAGTTCTGACAACATACCAAGAGATACTTTTGACTTATGTAAACACATCTTAAGCATCTGTGAAATGGGTATTTGGTTGTATCATGACAGCAGCAGTTGTGAAGATACCTTTCACATCCTTCTGGGCATTCCTGTGTCTGCTGAGACTCACAAGTTTCAGATCATTTGATATGGTCTTTGTAGCTTACAACTTTGCTAGGTATTATGAGAGATGCTGTCCAAGAGGTAAATTGTTGATTGTCATAAATATGGGATATACTTCCTTTTCTCTGTATTACAAACCTTTAATAAGTATTTGGAGTGGGTTGACCCTGGGTGGACCCTAGTAACCACTAAAGCCACTCTCTCCATCTCCTCTGCAACTGCACACAGGAGAGAAAAAGAACAGCAAAAGATTCATGAGTTGAGGTAAGAGCCGGGAGAGGTCACTAATCCACCATCACGGGCAAAACAGACTCAAAGTGGGGATATGAATTAAATTTATTACTAACAGGATCAGAGCAAGTGAGTGAGAAGTAAAATAATCTTAAAAACACCTTCCCCCCAGCCCTCCTTCCTTCCAAGTTCTACCTCTTCCTCCTCCTGGAGTGGTGCAGGAAGACAGGACATGAGGGTTACGGTCAGTTGTTTCTGCTGCTGCTCAGAGGAAGGAGTGCTTCCCCTGGTCCCATGGGGTCCCTTCCATAGGAGATAGTCCTTCCTGAACCTCTCTGGCGTGAGTCCATCCCACAGGAAACAGTTCTTCATAAACTCCTGTTCCATGGGTCACTCCTCCACGGGGTGCAGTCCTTCATGAATGAGGTGCTCCTGCACCCACAAGGTCACAAGTCCCACCAGGGAAAACCTGCTTCAGCATGGGCTCAGCTCTCCACAGGCTGCAGGTCTCTGGCAGGATGCTGCTCCAACATGGGCCTCCCATGGGGTCACAGCCTCCTTTGAATATCCATCTGCTCCAGCATGGGCTTCTCCACGGGCTGTAGGTGGGTCTCTCCATCCTGATGGTCCTCCATGGGCTTCAGGGGCACAGCTGCTCCACCACGGTCTGCACCACGGGCTGCAGGGGCCTCAGCTCCAGTGCCTGGAGCACCTCCTGCCCCTCCTTCTGCACTGACCTTGGTGTCTACATTATTGTTCCAATATTCTCACTCTGCTCTTCCCTGGCTGGAATTTTTCATCTGTGCAATAACTTTCCATTCTTAAATATGTTATCACAGAGGTGTTACTTTTCCTTCTGATTGGCTCAGATTTGGCCAGCGGCAGGAAGCCTGTCCTGGAGCCAGCTGCTTCTAGCAGCTTCTAACAGAGGACCACTCCTGTAGTCCCCCTGCTACCAAAATCCAGCCACAGAAACCCACTACAGTATTTTACACCTTAGATTTGATCCAAGCTTTTACAATGAGCCATGAGGTTATTTATTTGTCTTTTATTCCTTAGAGGTGAAAGTTCAAGTAAATGCATGATAAAATGAATTTAAACCTTGTACACAAAATAGTCACTTTAATTTCCTTCTGCATTGCTTATTTTAAGATTTTTTGATATAATTTCGGGAGATAGCAAATTATTACTCAGCAAAAGTGAGATCTGTTTAAATATTGTCCATCTGCAGACCTCATTGTGACATAGTGCTTCTAGTAGTTGTGGCTTATAAAAGTTTTTCTCTTCTAACAAGAACAGATTACACTTATTAGAATAATTCTTAATATTCTTGACATAAAAAGGAATTCTTAATTGTAAGTTTTCACTCAAAGAGATTCATGGGTGATTGTTTCATGCAAACTCTGTTCCTTAATATTTGTCTTTTCTAGGAGCAGAACAATTTCATAACACCAGTCACAGGTATTCAACATCTCTGTATTGGAGTAAGAAATATAAAATATGCATGGAAAAATTGACAGAGCATATTGAGGGATTTGGGGTGTTGTTCTTTTCTTTTACCATAGTCTATAATTTTTTTAGGTCAGATGTTAAAATAGCTTAGAAGAAATCATATCATTTTATTGGTGTCCTTCAGCAAGCAGCAGAGATTACTTTGTCCAATAAATATTTGCACGTCAGCTTCACAAAATGTAAACTTAATGAGCAGGTAAATTTAAGGGTTTTAAGGGAAAATGGTAAGGAGCTAAATTCATAGATGGCACTTTCCTGCCTGATTTTGTGAAGTAGTGAATAGCCTAGTTCAGTCAAGCAAATCCCAAAGAATGGTTATGCTTAAGTTTAAACACATGCTTAAGTGCTCTGCTGGAAAAGAGAAAGAATGCTCAGTAATTAGTAGGACTGAAGCTTTAATTGGTAATTCCAGATAAAGTAATTCATCAGTGAAAGCTGGTCAGATTAGTTTCTGGAGTCTAAGTGTTTATTTTCTACTGCTCCATTTCCTTATTCTCTCTCAGAGGAGAGTTGAGGAGATTTACTTGAGCTTCTCTTTCAAATACCAGGTTGCAGCTGAGCAACTGAGCGTTGCCTTTCCTCAAAGCTTGCAATTGCTATCTCTGTGGAGAACAGAAACACTTGTCTAGAGCATTTGCAATTCAACTTATACCAGCCTATGCTTCCTTACCAAGAGTCTGTTTCAAATTGTTTGTGATTCAGATGAGGATAACACTATGTATCTGAGAATGGATCTAGATTTAATTATTTTCTTCTCTTGCAAGATTTTTGTACTGGGATCCTAGGAGCTAGAGGGTGGTTCCAAAGAGTTTTATTATAAATGTGTCAAAGATGAGTGATTATTGAATCAATCTCACAATATTTAATCTAATGATGTATAATTACTTAGTTTAAACTAGATGTTCATCATAATGGAAAGCTCCCTATACTATAAGAAAAGTCACTCATTAATCTTTTAATGTATCAGTAAAGAGACCGGTATATAGTCCCAAATCAAGAGTCCAGCCTGACAGCAACTCACTTTTCACTGACATATGTCCACATAAGCAGAGAGGAACCATTTGAGAATACCTGTAATAAGCTGCCATCTGTCCATAAAGCAGAAAAAAATCTTCTTTGTTTAATTTTGATTTAAAGACAGGCTCAATCTCCGTGTGCCCACATGAGCTCTGTGGATGAAACAGGAGGTGATGGCAAAAATATCCAATATTGTGAAGAGCTGCAGTTAAAATGTAAATCTCACTCTATCTGACAATGCCTCTGCAGCACTCAACACTCCGCTACTTATTTTGACATGTATAAATCCAGTTCTTTATAGGTATCACGCTTTCCTGCGCATAAGGATGAGAAATAACCTATATGAAGCTGGATAAACTAAACTATTAAAACAGAATAGTGTGGAGAGAGTGGCTTTTCAAGCTGTCTCAGTGTTAGCGAGCTCTGAGTCTGAAATGAATTTGGCCTAAAACCAACTTGTTACAGAAAACTTCCTGGCTAATTCAGTTGCTATAAAAGCAGTTAATTTTTCCCAGAACATAATTATTTACAAAGAAAAGCACAGTCTATTAAACACCTTTAGATAGCTGCAGCTAAGTACAGCCATTTTGCATTTAGAATCGAAGATGGAGCAAATTGCACAAGGGATTAGATCTGTGTTTTCTTAAAAGGTTTTCAGCAGTGTTCTCTGTTTCCTGTTTCCTGTTGGAAAACTCTGTGTTGTCTTATTCAATTTCCTGTCACATCAGCCATGCACTATCATGTTACACAAAGCAGTTTTACACAGCTTGATAAGTATAGCTAGATGTCCTTTGTCACATCATAGTATTTCAGCCAGGGAAATTTAAGAAAAGTCTGTGATCAATGGAAAAGGTGATCAATGAAATCCATTTACATTTTATCTGTAAAAGGAAAAGGGATTTTATGTTCTTTTCTATCAAGGAACAAGTGAAGTGTATATATTGAAATTCAACTTATAAATCTCAAAATCCATGAAAACTAAACAAAAACCAACAAGAAATACCTGTAGTTTGAATTTCTTTTTTTATCATCATCACTACAACAAAACAGAATGTTCGTTTTTTAAAACATCTACTGTCAAAATTAATTTATAGGCCCTTCCCTTCCCTCCCCTCCCCTCCCCTCCCTTCCCCTCCCCTTCCTTCCTTTCTTGTCCTCTTCCTTTATTCCTTTCTCCCTCTTTCTCTGCCAGCTCCTTTCACGTTGGCAACATAATTACAGAATGTGAAGATTATTTCATGAATTTAATAGAAAGAGAACACAGAGGCATGTCCTTCTCCTCATGCAGGTTTCTGTGTCTTTAGGGAAATACTCAGTATTGTGCTAAAAACCCTTTTAACCAGGGGCAGCAAGAGGTGTGCCAGGATGCATTTTTCTTGCTCAAATTAGAGGTTAAGTTTACATTGGAATATCAACAGAACCAAGGAGATACTGCTTTTCAAAACTTGCTGTTCCTTATAACGCTAATGGCGATGTCTCATCCCCCTGCGAGGGGCTTCCACTGGAAAGAAGCTGGAATCAGCCTTCAGTCTCTCCTAGATGACTTCCTCAAGGTGCTGCAGCTCTTGGGCTCATGCAGTCTATGTAATGCATCATTTCAAATCTCTGACCCTGTGATTGATTGCCTTGACCCCTGTTCTGTTGGTCACTAAACGGCACTGTAATGTGAATTTATGGGAGGCTGATTCAAAAACAACAAAAAGAAAAAAGATAACAGGTGTTCAGTGCTCTATTAGAGGGCTCTGATTTTCAGAGGCCACTGAATGCTCACACACTACCTATTCATATTCTGAGAAAAACAGGCAAAGCACCAAAACTCAAACTCACATCAGCAAATTTCCATGGGTATTTTTATTATTGCTAATAATAATTTTGCCTTTGACTCTTTATAGCCAAGCTGAAATTTTTCTTTCCTTTGCTGTCGCCTGAGCAACACAAGCAAATTGATTTGATTTCACACGTTTTTTTTTTTTGGTTGTGACAATCTAAGATAGATGCATGTTAGACTCCTTGGAAGCAAACCTATCTGAGCGTTGTCTAGTCAGAGACTAGTACATATGTTAGAAGAAGAAGCTGAAACTGCAGTTTAAATTTCCATGGATTTTAACCCTATCATCCTGGTTCTCAAATTCTGCTTTGCAATTATACAATAGATTTTCTTATGCAGTGTAAATTGCCATTTTAGTCACTTGAATTCACTAAAATTGGAACATAGTAAGTTCCATACATTCCCCTTGAAAGTCAGTTTTTATTTTTACTGAGGAAATATTCTCTCTGACATGTTAAATTCCATCTAATCCATGAGCACTACCATCTTTCACCAGAGATCACTATAAAGACAGTCATTCATTCATTCATTCCCTTTGCTGGGGGAAAGGTGCAATGTGATGATACCATGAAAGCTGATAATCCACTCATGTTTACAGTTCAGATATTTCCCACAGAGCTCTCTGGAACAAGGGACACAGATGATGATTTGGCGAATGCTGTCCTTTCATACAAATTCCCTGGGTGCATTTGAACCAACCTATCAGAGAATTCTACTCCTGCTATTCATGTCAGTAATTAGATTTGGAGAGAGCAGTACCACATGCATGTTTATGGCAATCACTCTTAACCCAAATGATGACCTTTTTCCTTTCTTCCCCCTCTCCCTCTGTTCCCACTTGAATTTGCTGCATGCTGCCACAGCATCTGCCAATAAATAAATAAATAAATAACCCAAAATACCCAAGCCTGCTACCCAACAGGCCAAAATCCTTTGCATTTTCCTGATTGCAGAGACAAAAAGAAATTGTAGTCAAAATTTGGATAAGAAAAGGAAGGAGAGAAAACAATGAGCTAGACAAAATGAGAGAGAAAAAAGCATACAAGTAAAATTTTCATGGGGAATTTTGAAACAAAAGCTTTTTGAAAGCTGAAAAAATAAAAATAAGGTGTTAAATCATAAAATTTATGAAAATGGATTTTTTAGGAAAGGAAAGTACAGATTTATTACATATTGGAATATAAAGGAAATGTATACATGATTATCTATATATTTCAGTGTTTTGTGTCTTTATTTTCATTAGTGACAGAAAACCTATAAAAATACAGCAGAGCCTTGGGAGTCACTCTGCAGAAACTCAAACTCATTTCACATTTGCATTAGTGTAAAGCAAATTGCTATATTTAGATCTTTTACAAACAATCTTCATAATATTGCATAATGATGATAATATATATTTTTCCTGCCTTGCTCACCCTTATATCTGAATAAACTGATAAACTTCCTCACAACTTAAGGTCTGCTTCAAGAAACCTTCATACTCAATTAATAAAAAATGGTTTCAAATACCATGTAATATTATTGAACTGTATTGGGAGTTTCCACATTTGCCATGTATTTTATACGGGTATCTAGCACATTTTAATTTAATTCTTTATAATGGGTAAAATATATAATATTAAGACACAAAAATACATAGACATGCGCATATCATATGTTGTATAGTTCATTGGTGCTTTGAAATAAGTAAGACCTTTACCGGATTCCACATATTCCTGTGATATAACTGTATTTTCACTTCCACTTCCAGACATGACATAAATGATGGAAATCCAAGTATACCATCAAATATACTTCCCTTCTGAGCTTAGGTCTGTCTAAACATAAAACATTAGTTGTTCTTTTCGTCAGCTTGGATTGTATTTTTCATCCTGATCTTCTGGCAGTTGAACAATTGATCATTCTCGTAAAATGAAAAATTGATCATGCTGGACTAGAACGAAACATTGAGCTAATTTTGTATATGCGACATAATACACATCAGGTAGTACCGACCCTCACTCCATACTGACTTGGGTCTTATCAGACCACTAAGCTAAGCAGAAAAGGTCTATCTAATCTTTCTAACAACCCCTCAATTCACCCATTTACTCATAAACAATGTGGGTTTAAGTTGTGGAAAAAAACCCCTTCAGTAGAGCACAATTTTTTGCTTCAACAGATCAGGTAATTTAACTATTGCTGTAGTCAGTTGTTGTTTTCATTAGCTGATATTCTTGACATTTTAAATTCTACAGATGAAATTTCACCATCTATTATCTTTATTAGAACCTGGAAACCATGAACCTGTTTAAAAATCTTTTCTCTCTACATTGTGTTTTTTTGGTGGTTTTTTTTTTTTTTTGTCCCCTAGTTTTAAGAGACTTGAACAGGAAAATGACCAGCTGCTTAGATTACCACTCCAATCCTCTCATGAATTTTTAAAGGTAGGGATTTTCCAAGAATCAATATCAAATAAAGGATCAAATGCCTTCTATTACAGAATACAAATGTGTTGCTCAAAATCCCTAGAAATTACAGTCTTTGAGAACCATCTGGACCCACGTGTTATGCAGAAAGAGGAGAAACACAAAGAAAGTACTGATTAATTTTAATGTAGAGTGAAAAGATTGGTAATTAAATTCAGTTTTATTAAGTTAGTTGTGTTTGTATCTCGGATCTTAAAGACTAGTGTTATAACCTAGACTTCTCAAAAGTAGGTATTCTTCCCACATTTTGAAAACTTATTGGATATACTGATAACAAGAGTAGGCTTGTAGTTTTGGCATTGACTTGTTTAATGGGCATCCTTTCTGAGCAATACACTGTATTAGTTTAGTAATTCTTACTATTAATGATTTGAAATTTTATATTTTTATATACATTTATACATCTTGTTTGTGACAGTTTAAGTAATTTTGCCTTTTGACATGAAAAGCAGAGACCTTTTTATTAGCACTTGTTCAATACATTTTCACCTACAAATTAAGAGCTTTCATTTTGATCTGGGT
The DNA here is from genome assembly GCA_013396775.1 of Cephalopterus ornatus. NCBI lineage: Eukaryota > Metazoa > Chordata > Aves > Passeriformes > Cotingidae > Cephalopterus > Cephalopterus ornatus. Next base: position 4,084 of record VZRE01010274.1, on the reverse strand, counting down.
TGCTAAGTGAGAAACTTTTTTATCTGAAATTAGTTTCCAACACAGAAAACTATGTTTTCACAAACCTGATGATTGTTTTTACAATGAGTAGAGAGGGGGCAAAGGAGATGAGTTTTCTTAAAATGTTATCTACCATTCTTCGGTTGCCTTTCAAGGGCCATAAATTGCTCACAAAATTCTCTTTCTGATTATTTGAACAGAGGATTTAAATGGCAGACAGCTTTAGTTGAATGAATATAGAATGTGACCATATCACTAGGTACTGCATAGACTAAGTACTGCTCTCTGCATGGAAGTTATTTGCTCCCAAAATTATTTTCCATCCAAGAAGAAGGCTGCATTTGCCTTTCAGTGTGGCATTTTCCTTGTATATAGAAACACACTAATTGGTAGAGTGTTTTTCTGAAGCTTACTCTAAAATGCAGAAAGCAAATGGCATATACACAGTTTTCCCATTTCATATATAAAGGAAAGCTAATAGATAAAAACCTACTAGAAAAAAAAAAAAGTAACCAGGAAAAAAAATATAAAAAGTATAAACAATCCAAGTATTCATACCAGAATTTCCTATTATGAAACCATAAGAAAGAAATAAAATTAGTGATTCATTCTGTGGTTAGTTGTTGCTGGAGCTACCTAGTTTAGAGGTAGTGTGTTAGGAAAAAAAAAGCAGTCAATATCACTGCAAGAATGCAAAAAAAAAAAAAGAAAATTTATGAGCAGTTTTATTCTCCTTCCACTTGCCACCACACAGGATGTGCTACTTGCAGATTCTTATATCAGTCCCACGTGATATTCTTGATGATTTTTAATGTTGAAGACTCCACAAGTTCTTCAGCCAAACTGCCCTTGTACTTCATTATCATTGCCACTAGATTTTTCTTTTTTTCATATAACCTAGATTGTTGTTGCTGTAATTGAAGTCCATTACTCACAGTCCTATCCACTCATGCATGGACAACAGATTTTTTTTTTATCACTTTCATAATCCTGTTAAGCACATTGACTGCTGAGACTTATTAAATACATAAAAACTACCTCCTGTTCAGGAGGCTTATCAGTTGAAAATAGTTAAAGGTTGAGAAGATTTGGGATGTGACATCTCTTCTTATGCTTACTTTCTTGGAGATTCAGTTTTTGATCGTTACTAGAAATATGATAACAGGCAAGAGGGACCTTTGAGAAGACATATTCCTTTCCATTCTGATTATATGTAACTTTGAATATATTATTGTATCCCCTCTGACTACTTTCTTTTATTTGAGCTTAATAGATCAATTTTTTTCAGTACTAGGTCATATATTGTAGAATGTGATCATTCTCTCCTCTGTCACAGGCATAGGCAGCATAAACTGGTTCACATATTCCTTGAAACACGTGTCTTAGAAGAGAGCTCTGTAGTTCAGCTGAGTTGAATGGAGTGGAAAATTTTTTTCTCTTATTTTGCAGAATGTCCTCATATTTATTTATTACATTATGCTGGTTTCCTTCTCTGCAATGGTATGACATTATTGTGTTGTACTCAGTGTGTGATCCACAAAAGCCCAGGTTTTTTTTTCTGAAGAAATGCTACCAGACAGCATTTGTGTAGTTGACTGTCTTGCATTTACCTCCATAGAAACTAATTTTACTCTTTCCTAATCATATATCAAACTTATTTATGTTTTTTTTTAATTCCAACCCTTTCCCCAATTTATCCTCATTCAGCTTGATGTCATTTGTAAATGAAATAAGGGAATTTTCTATTCCTTCAAAAAAATTACTAATGAAAATACTGAAGAGTATCATAACCTTCAGAATGCTGCTTGACATAGCTTTCTATGTGGAAGTGAGTTGTTGAAAGCTTATTTTCTGGACTGAGCGGTCCAACCTGTATTGCTACAATAGAATAGAAGTTTCATCCAGAATCTTTTCCCACAGTTTGCTTAATGGAATATTTTGCGAGACATGAGTTAGTAAGTTAAAGTCACAGAATTTCTATTACTTCTATCCATAACACCTGTTCCTTTATTATTGTTGTAGTTGAACCCCAGTTCACTTACTTCCCACCCTTGAAATGGGTAGAGAATCAGAAGAGTAAAAATGAGAAAATTCGTGGGTTGAGATAAAGACAGTTTAATAGGTAAAACAAAAGCCACACACAAAAGCAGAACAAAACAAAGAATTCCTTCAGCACCTGCCATGGGCAGGCAGGTATTCCTTATCTCCAGGAAAGCAGTGCTTCATCACATGTAACTGTTACTTGGAAAGAGAAACACTATCACCATGAACGTCCCTGCCTTTCCTTCCTTCTTCTTCTCCCTAGTTTACGTGCCAGGCATGACACCATAGGATATGGAATATTCCTTTGGTCAGCTGGGGTCAGCTGTCCCGGCTGTGTCCCCTCTCTACTCCTTGTGCACTCTTATCTCATTCATGGAGTGGGATGAGAAGCAGAAAAGGCCTCGACTCTGTGTAAGCATTGAGCAGCAACAGCTAAAACATCTCTGAATTACCAACACTTTCCAGCACAAACACAAAACACAGCCTCGTATAAACTACTGTGAAGAAAACAGAATCTATCTCAGCCAAAATCCAGCACAGTCATGCAGATTTGAATTAATTTGTTCTTCACTGCTGTTCATTTTCTTACTATCATGCATACACTTGCAAATAATTCATTTGATTGACAGGATTTTTCAGAATTGAAGCTGACAGGACTCAATTCCTTTTTTCCTCCTGTGTTGACACCCAGGCTATGACATTCTCCAATACTCCACTATTTCCTCTTTTTTAAAAGACATTTTGATTATGTTTCAGATATTTCAGACACTTTCCTACTTTTCTTAGGGAAAAAAAGCCACAAAAAATTGGTACACACAAATCTCTAAAGGAAATGAAGAATTATGTGTTTGTGCCACTTACAAAATAAGTTAACTTTTAAAAAATACATGGCATTTAGATGTTTCAAAAGGTAACTTTTTACCTTACTCTCAAAATGATTGTGAACTATGACAGCTTTCAAAAAATCATTTGAAACAAATAATGAATTCTGAAACTATAAAATATTGGGGTGAATACAGATTTCACTCACTTTAAAAGTTTAAAGCACCATTATTCTTATTTGTCTACCTAACACAGGTAATGCAGCTCTTCCATTATGTAAACCCTATTATTTAATGTATTTGAGTAAAATACAAGCTTTATATGAAGACGTATTCCTTTGTAAACTTCCTTTGAAATACTGGAACATGATAAGATATGACTGAAACTAGATCAATTATGGAAAGGGGAAAAACATGACTCCAACTTATTTGACAGATATTGTCAATTTGGTCAGCAAAGTGGTAGGTAAACAGGAATTGACAGATGTAATTTATTTTTATTCAGAAATGCTGCAATCAAACTCCTCATAAAAAGCTATGTGGAAATACAGATGTTTTGGGATAAGAGGCAAACTACTGTTATGGATTGGATACTGACAAAATAAAGAATGTTTTCTAAACACGGAAATATAAAATACAGAGTTTGCTAAATGGTGCAATTTGGGACTGTTTTTAGTCTTCATTAATGATCTGGAAACAGGATGAATAGAGAAAATGAGTGAAGCAAACAAAACAAAATGCTGGCTGCTTTTACAACCAGTAATATTTTCTGTGTCTTTTTTTTAAGTTCAATCAATACATTAGCCATTTTTTGTGCTTCAATTTCAAGAGAAGATCATAAAAGGTACACATCTGAAAAACTGTATTTTGCAGCAGGTCCAATTCTGTTGTTCTTCCTCATAAGCAAGTTTTTAAAAACATCCTGAAAGTAGAAATAGGTTTAGATGAACTGAAATTGCTTAATGAGTCACTGTGTGTTGACCCCTGAAGCACCTATTGTTGTTTTGTCCTGTTGTCTGTTTTGCACCAGGACCTTTGTTTCCAGTTGCATACACTCTATGTGTACATCTTAAACAGATACACACTAATTCACTCTCAAACTTCCATTATGGTGCAAATCCTTAATTTTGTTCTAGAGATTCATGCATTTTGGTAGAAGCAGAATTCCTTAGAATTGTGAATGCTTGTGTGTTTTAACAGATTAATACCTGCTATAGCAG